>OY992878.1:147528609-147653592 GCA_963921405.1 Cepaea hortensis | reverse complement strand
TCCCTTGTGTGAAATAGATGCTGAGACAATTATTGATAAATAAACATCACATTTGACGTTTGCCCTGACTCGCTGTTGTAACGCATGCCATACGACAGACGAACACCAAATCGTGATCGATTGGTAGTGAACTAGAACTGGTAATCATCTTGATTGATTAAATCTAGTAACGACGTCATACATTTCTTGATGGCTTAAAAATGAAATTCCTGAAGTGTGAAGGTGTTGTCTTAAGGACTGCATAAGTACTTGGAAGGATGCAGTAATGCCACCGACACACACGCACACGAGCGCACGCGCACGCACACACACACACATAAACAGTATCGGACTGGGTCAGAACTTAAAGGTTGCCAGGAGACAAAGCTACTAGTAACTAGATGAAAAATAACATTTTAAACAGATTGTCTAATGTTTAAGGGGGGTCCACTTCATTAGGATTCTACAGGGGGTGTATTGTCTATACGGTGGTGGCCAGATATGTTTATAGACCAGTCGACACTCGTGTGTGATGAGGTCAGTTTCACACCGGCCGCTTTTACTTCCCGGTACCTATTCTAGGCTGGGTCGACGTGGGAATCCATGCCAGGTTATACAAATCGAACCCTCCCTGATGCGGGTCGTACCCGCGACCATCGGCACGGCAGACGAGCGTGCGGTTTTTCCATACAGTTTAGTTTAGTCGATGGATCAACATCACGGCACATGGGTGTAACCCATAAGTGTTCCGTTCTCCTCCTAACTCAAACCTGATTCTGGAGAAACTCAGCTCAGTGCACGAAGTCCGTAGCACCGGTTAGGATCCTGAAATACTTTGGGTAGATTTTTAACTCGAAATTTTGCCCGGGCAGCGCCGTTAGGCTACTCTTTTTCGATTTCCAACTGCCAAGTTGGATTTTCATTTACGTGCGCAACAATACACACGGGCGTCTGATCTCATTACACAGAGACCAGGGGAAATATATTACTAGAAGTCCTCGTGAAAAAATATCCCGGTCCTCACCGGGGCTTGAGCCCGGGACCTCCAACACTCGAGGCGGACACCATACCTCGAGACCACACAGCCCCCTTCATACAGTGCTGCAATAAGCCTGTCTTATACTGGTAATGTAGATCAGTGCTTCACAGGCTATTCACTTTCGCGGACCGATATAAAATTTTCCTTTTGCACCTTTTGCAAATTTTCCTTGTGCCGTAAAATAAAATTTGTCTCCTTGTAATCTGGAATTGTATACGACCTCATTATACATTTTAATATAAATATAAGATTTAACGTAATTGTCGGTGTTGTCTCGGTGCACTAAATACTGCTCCATAATATTATTGGATGACGGTGATTTATTTAATGCTGGTCCCATGTTCATGTGTAGAGATTTACAAATCAAAAAATTTTTTAAATGTCAAAACTACATTTAGGTTTTCTTGTAAAGGTGTATATACTCGTATACACTGACAGCAATGAACACCAATATAAAATAAAACTAAAATTTATCTTGGAAAACGATACCACATCAGATTTTAAACAAGCTGACTAAATTACAGTATGCTGTAATAAAAATGATTTAATGATCAGCTGCTAACAGTAACTATTTAATGCGAGGGGTGGGCCTGTTTATTATTTACAAGCTTATCAAATCGTGGCTCGATTGTAGACAGCGCTTCCCGCAAGGAGAACAAATGTCCATACTGTTTCTGTATTTTCTCTTTATAATGCTCATTGAAGAAAAAGAAAATACTCTTCTTTCAAGTTGTCAAATGTCGATATCTCACATACACCATCAGAATCACTATGTTGGCAACGTCCGTGCATTCGTCCAGCTGTAATGAAAAATACTTTGCAGATGTATCTATAGTCTGTTTTTTTTTTTTCTTTCCCCCAAAACATCCATATCTCAGTAACCAATTGAGGGAAAATTATGAGATTAAGTATATAATCTTATCATTATGTCCACCCAACAAAAAAAAATTTGTTCTGGAGATTTTACAGCAGATTTCAAAGTTTGTTTATATGCGGTATATAATTTACGGGTCTGAGATGAAATTCATAATTTTAAATGTATTACAGTGTAGACAGACAATCAGTGCTCAATGTTGAATATTGTACGTGTTTTGAAGGGATTGGCCTTATGACAACTCCCCGCGTTGTTCAAACTAGGACTGTTCTGAGGTGTCTCAAAATGTGGGTTATTTCATGAAACCTGATTAATATTTTTTTTTAAAATCTTACCACTTATCGCTAACATTGAAATGTGTGAATTTTTCTCAATGGGATTTAATGCGAAATTGTACACTTCAAAGAATCGCTATGAAGTTGTACACATATTTTTGTCAAGCAGCTGATCGCAGGAAACTGTTTTATACTATTACAAATTCCGAAAAAAGAACAGTGCATGCATTGGGTTTGAGTAAACGGTAATTTCGTCGATGGGTGCAAGAATCTGGAATTAAACCACCACGCAATAACAAAACGGTAGGTAGAAAGATTATTGTAGACAGCTTTGACAAAGATGTCATAAGGCGAGCTATTATAAAAATGCTTTAAAAAGTCGCTTACAATTCGACAGGGTCGACTTCATTGCACCGGGTTCTATCCCATGTGGCTCTATCTCTTTCCGCAGCGCGGAAAGCATCGCACAAAGCACGAACTCCGCAGCTCTAGCGACGACCCACAGAAGTCTCCGAAAAATTTAACTCGTGAACCGAAGGATGCGGCCCGGAATCGAACCCACGACATTTGGATGCCAAAGAAACAGTGACTGTAAGAAAACTTAGGGTTTGGTTCAGAAAGAACAATAACATAGAGCTATCCAAAACAACTTTGTGGAAAGTTATAAGGACATTATCTTCACTATTTGAAAGTACAAGGGCGGTAGAAATAATCTTTGCGAGCAACCGCATTTAGGAGCCATGAGAAGCAGGTACCTACGTGAAATAAGGGAAATGCGCAAAGAAAATTATGGCATAGTGTGTCTGGATGAAGTGTGGATCAATGCGCACCACACAAGTGATAAGGAATGGTAATCAGTGGATGGACAGATAAAGCGATATGTGCCCGGTAGTATAGGACAGCTTTTGGTCATGGCCCATGCTGGTAATACGCATAATGGCTTACAACATAATGCTGGGCTCGTGTTCGTATCAAAGCATACAGACAATATGGATTATTATAATAAGATGAATGGTAATGTATTTAGAGATTGGCTCGAGAATACTGTGCATCCATCCCTAGATAGACCGTCGTGTCCAATTATGGACAATGCGTGATATCAATGTTGTTGCCCAAGAAGACAAAATACCTACAGCATCGAGCACAAAGGGAGCAATAAAGATATGACTCCGAATGGAAAACATACCATTTCCAGAAACGTATTTCTAGCTAGAATTGTTGTCCCTTGTCAAACAGACGCCAAAAAGCAAGAAATATCAAATCGACAAGTTGATAGAAGAGCATCGTCATGGGTGCTTGAGCTTCCGCCGTACCATTCTCATTTTAACCCTATAGAACTTGTGTGGGCTAAAATTAAAGGACAGGTGGCAGCTGACAATACTATATTCACATTGTCTGACGTCAGGATACTAATCCAGTCTGCGCTGTTAAATATTGATAAAAGTTACTGGAAAAATGTGAGGACCATGTGTTGAAAGAGGAAGAGGATTATTGGAGAAAGGATGGATTGAATCTTATGCAACCGAGAGCAGTCATCAACCTACTGGAATATGTCCGACACAGACTAAGGTCTGAGCAGATCGCAGACCTTAATCCACGTGCACACCAACTGGGATATTTTGCTACAAATATTCAGAAGAATTGCAGGCCATAAACATTACAGCATCAGCATAATGTCAATGGCAACAGTTTGTATTCCACAGTGATGAATTTTCAATTCCGCAAGCCCTCAGCCGTGACAAACAACTGTATTGGAAAACACACACACACACACACACACACACACACACACACACACACTAAACGCATTGAATACCAACAGAAGAGTAATATTGCGGTGGAAACTGACATATTGTGGCATAACAAGAAACGTGAGAGCAAACACGTTGTCAAATTAGGGGACAACACACGTGCATACGAATCAATCTATAAACTTAAATGAAAAGAGGACCAACATCTTGGTCGTTAAGAAGAAAGCCCACTACAGAGACACCGACAACTATTTTCATAGTGCAAAACAGGTAATCATGTTCCGTCTCTGAACGGTAAACAGCAAAGTAGACAATCTTTTACGAAGACTCAAAGCGGGTCTGTCACCCATGTGTACGTGTGAACAAACTACACAGACAGCTGAACAGATCCTTAAAAATTGAAACATGATGACTAAATTGCGGTATCATTTCTGGTCACTCCATACGCACATTAACGCACTGCTATTTGGAAGCTTTCACGAACTCAATATAAAAAGCTAACACGAATACTTGTGTACACATTATTAACCAGCAGCTGAAGAAACAAGAAGGAAATGAAAAATAAGGTAAGAAATATATTTATTCTACTTTCCTGGCAATTTACAAATTATTTACCCCATGCCTCTGTAAATTCTCTGTCTTTACTAATATTACACATTGCACCCCTCTCGGGATTCTCCGTGGTGAAGTGGTCAAGCCGTCTGACTCGGGCTCCGAAGGTTGTATGTTCGATTCCGGGCCGCGTCCTTCATTTCATGAGTGCATTTTTTCGGAGACTCCCGAGGGTCCTCGCTGGAGGTAGGGAGGTAGGGAGTTCGCGCTTTGTGCTACGCTTTCCGCGCTGTGGAAAGAAACTGAGCCATATGGGATAAAAACAAGGTGCAATGCAGCCGACCCTGTCGATTTTAAGCTACTTCTTTCATTGCACCCACTCCCATACGAATCCGGATACGCCTTGTGTGTCATCTGAATTGGCAGGGCTTTCATTCCTGTAAACATAAATTTGTTAGCGAGAAATCACTAGTTTTTGAGCAAAACATCAAAGAAATGTCGCCGCTTTCGATGATTCAAGTTGCTTTTGGACCTATCAAAGGCTTATTCCTTGGGTGGGGGTAAATATAAGACGGCTGGAAAATTTTCATAACGATGCAACAGACAGTTTTCAAAATAATTGATCGTGAATGAAGGCATTCTTTTCGGGACATACTATAACACCTTCACTCGCTCAGACGATGGCAAAACGAATTACAATCGTACAACGAAAATCACGTATGTTCTGCATCTTATGACAATCAGCAAATTATAATGTGCATCTTTCTCACTTTTTGTCACATAGTAAACAAAAGAAACGCATGTCGTCAACAAGCAAATGTCGTCGTAGTATCGGTCTCAGCTGGTTACTATTTTTAACTTTCCCATTGAACCAATGATTCGCTTCTCCTTAAAAATAAATACTCCTTGGGCTATACGGCTGCAGGCTCAATTTATTAAAAAAATTAAATCACCATAAAAACGGTGCGGATATCATGTTTTGATAAAAGGACAATCTTGTTTTTAAAAAGTTCTAAACAATCCCCAAAGGAGAAAACATTTAACTTTTATCTAACTTTTTTTCAACTCACGTTGCGGAGCGGGAAAGAAGGGCTCGCGGACCGGCACTGATTCGCAGACCACCACTTTTGGAAGCACTGATGTAGTAGACACTTCAATCTATTGTGTCCTGTTCGCGAATGAAATAAATGATTTGATTTTGCCTTGAAAGTTGATGACAAGTCAATGAAATGAGAATGTGTAAACAAGATCTAATGTAAACAAATAGAATATTTTGCCCCGGGAAGGTTAACCCGGTCAACAAATGCCCGCAGAAGTCAGATGTGTCGGCGTAGTGGCGCAAGAAAGCCGCTCTGCTGCAAACAGACACAACGCAATAACGTCTGGGGAAAAAAAAACTCTCCGAATGAACGCAGCAGCAGAAGGAGAAGAATATTTTGGATATATCATCACCCAGTGCCTTGCTGGCTAGCGTAGGCGATCATGCTTCTACACAAATTGCGATTTCCGACGTCATGGATCAATTCGTGAGTTGACTCCCTTCCGCTCCATGACACAAGACTCAAGACTTTTCTCACGCTGTCTTCCTCTATATCTCTTTCCACAAATCTTTCCGGTTGTCACATCATGTACCAGTTTTTGTCTCCTAATAATGTAGCCAAAGAATTATAACTTCTTTCTGATGATTTTGATAAATTGTCTTTGCCACGTAGCTTCCCTCAAAATGTCCAGATTGTCCTGAACAATGACTTAATGCACAAAATGTTCTTTATTGTAAATAATGCTATATAATAAGTATACATGTTCAGTTGCCGCACTCGTGTCCAGCCATATGTATTTCCAACAGTATCTATGATGGAGCGGGCGAGTTGGTGTAATGGTTACAACGTTACGCTGGCATTGGCATGAGCGCATTTTGCACGAGGCTTCAATGTCAGCTCTCACCGTTCGGTAAAGGAGGGAAAGACTGACCACCAGATTCTTTATGCACTGAGACCTCAAGCGTGATAGTCCTGGCAGTTGATATACCCACACAGATGTCCTGCTGCGGGGCTTTTTGTGTGTGTGTTTGTTCTTGTTTATCTAAGGCGGAAGCAATGATCAATGTTTTTGTTTATCTAAGGTGGAATCATGGATATATGTTTTTGTTTATCTAAGGTGGAATGAAGGATCGATGTATTGTTTATCTAAGGTGGAATCATGGATAGATGTTTTGGTTTATCCAAGGTGGAATCAAGGATCGATGTTTTTGTTTATCTATGGTGGAATCGAGGATAGATGTATTTGTTTATCTAAGGTGCAATCAAGGATCGATGTATTTGTTTATCTAAGGTGGAAGAAAGTATCGAAGTATTTGTTTATCTAAGGTGGAATGAAGGATATATGTATTTGTTTATGTAAGGTGGAATGAAGGATGGATGTATTTGTTTATCTAAGGTTGCATCAATGATCGATGTATTTGTTTATTTAAAGTGGAATCAAGGATCGAAGTATTTGTTTATCTAAGGTGGAATGAAGTATCGAAGTATTTGTTTATCTAAGGTGGAATGAAGGATCGATGTATTTGTTTATCTAAGGTGGAGTGAATGATCGATGTATTTGTTTATCTAAGGTGGAATGAAGAATCCATGTATTTGTTTATGTAAGGTGGAATGAAGGATCCATGTATTTGTTTATCTAGGCTGGAACGAAGGATCGATGTATTTGTTTATTTAAAGTGGAATCAAGGATCGAAGTATTTGTTTATCTAAGGTGGAATGAAGGATCCATGTATTTGTTTATGTAAGGTGGAATGAAGGATCCATGTATTTGTTTATCTAGGCTGGAATGAAGGATCGATGTATTTGTTTATCTAAGGTGGAATCAAGGATCGATGTATTTGTTTATCTAAGGTGGAATCGATGTTCGATGTATTTGTTTATCTAAGGTGGAATGAAGATCGATTTATTTGTTTATCTAAGGTGGAATGAAGGATCGATGTATTTGTTTATCTATGGTGGAAAGAAGGATATATGTATTTGTTTATCTAAGGTGGAAACCTGGATCAATGTATTTGTTTACCTAAGGTGGAATCAAGGATCGATGTGTTTGTTTATCTAAGGTGGCATCAATGATCGATGTATTTGTTTATCTAAGGTGGAATTCAGTATCGATGTATTTGTTGATCTAAGGTTGCATCAATGATCGATGTATTTGTTTATTAAAAAGTTTAATCAAGGATCGAAGTATTTGTTTATGGAAGGTGGAATCCAGTATCAATGGTTTTGTTTATCTAAGGTGGAATCAAGGATCGATGTTTTTGTTTATCTTAGGATGGGATGAGGGATCAGTGTTTTTTTTATATCTAAGGTGGAATCAAGGATCAATGTTTTTTGTGTGTGTTTGTGTGTTTATCTTAGGTGGAATGAAGGATCGATGTATTTGTTTATCTAAGGTGGTATCAATGATCGATGTATTTGTTTATCTAAGGTGGAATCAAGGATCAATGTATTTGCTTATCTAAGGTGGAATTAAGGATCGATGTATTTGTTTATCTAAGGTTGAATCAAGGATCGATGTATTTGTTTATCAAAGGTGGCATTAATGATCGATGTATTTGTTTATCTAAGGTGGAATCCAGGATTATCGGTTTTGTTTATATATGATGGAATGAGGATCAAGTCTGGAACTATCAGGAGGGAATGTAGCATGATACCAATTAGACGCGTCAGTAACAAACTGATCGCTGGCACAATATGTCTTCACATTCTTCGACATCTTATCAGATAGATGGATTTCACGCGGGCATTTCCCGAGTGCTGTGAGCCAGTATAGAGTAGGACATTCTCACAGACGAATGTAGTAACGAAAAAGCAACATAAATTTACTGCACACAACAATCTATCGTTTATTAGTTATCAATAAGAGCAACGGAAAACATAAAATTAACATAGATTACTCCGCACGCATAGGCCATTAGGACAATTAGTTTATAAAACGGGTGAAGAATGTTAACATAAATGGCGATCACAATGTTATGAACGTAAATGGAGATCAAAGGTTAGTTTTAACAATCGATCGGCCTGTGTACCAGACCTTTTCAAACGAGCAGAATTGATCAAAGAGAGCCGACAGCAATCAAAACTGCCGAAAGCTTCGAGGGAAATGGGAGCACTCCTAGCGCTGCTCATGGTCTTTCTGAATGAGTTACCCAGGCGATTCAGGATGTACGGATGCGTGGATATGCAGATTCAAATTGTTGCGTGTCATTGCATTTACTGGCAACATTTTCCAACTTGATTTTTAACGAGGAGACCAGTTCGTGCATTGGCAACTCGCTCAAACTTGATGTGCCAGATGGAAGTTATGGTGTCAAAGCAACATTCTTGAATTTGCTTTACAAGAGAAGATCACGTGGGAACAGTAACATAATGTGTTTTCTGAAGAATGTATTTTCTGAATGCGTTAAACAACTGGCAAGAGTTAAAGGTTAAACGACTGGCAAGAGAAGGTCAACCAGAGAGACGAATGGAGACGGATTGTATCTGCAGCAAGGAACCTCAATGGCTCGGAACGCTGAAGAAGAAGAGAAGAAGTTAAACAATATGTAATGCTTGAAACTGTCGTTATGGTTTTGCACGATATTACCCCCCCCCCCCCCTCTCTCTCTCTCTCTCTCTCTCTCTCTCTCTCTCTCTCTCGCTTTCTCTCTCTCGGTCTCTCTCTCGCTCACTTTCTCTGACCCACTCTCTCTCTCTCTCTCTCTCTCTCTCTCTCTCTCTCTCTCTCTCTCTCTCTCTCTCTCTCTCTCTCTCTCTTTCTCTCTTCTAACATGACGTTACATATGTTTTGTGTATTCTCATTTTCATATTATCATTTTGATGCACTTGATTTTAACATGCATAAAATGAATTCATGTAAATTACTGTAAAGTAAGTGAGAGAGTTAGTGAGTGTGAGTGAAAGAGAGAGAGAGAGAGAGAGAGAGTGAATGAGTGTGAGAGTGTGTGTATGTAAAGAGAGAGAGAGAGAGAGAGAGAGAGAGAGAGAGAGAGAGAGTTGAGCCCACGCATGTCATGTAACATGCTATTCCATATTTTTTATGTATTCTCATCTTTCATATTACGAGGTATCGTTTTGTATGCCACTTGATTGTCCTGTAACATGCCATTCCATATTTTTTTTTTTTTTTAATTCTCATCTTATCATTTTCTATGCCACTTGATTTTATCATGTATAACATTACTGTGATGTGAGTGAGAGAGTTAGTGAGTGGGAGAGAGAGAGAGAGAGAGAGAGAGAGAGAGAGAGAGAGAGAGAGAGAAAGCGAGAGAAAGCGAGAGAAAGCGAGAGAGAGAGAGCAGGAGAGAGAGCAAGAGAGAGAGAGAGCAAGAGAGAGAGAGAGAGAGAGCGAGAGAGAGAGAGAGAGCGAGAGAGAGAGAGAGAGAGAGAGAGAGAGAGAGAGAGAGAGAAAAGAGAGAGTTGAATTGCATCACTAATTTTTACGCTACATAATGTATATGTACAATTTTTTCTCCACTTCTTGCAATTGCGAGAATTCTCACGACAATCGTCAGTGTCTCAATTGTGTGTAAAGTGTGGGAGTTTGTTCTCATTAGTTTCAGTGATCATGTGAGGCATCATGTATGTGTCTAGATGTGAGGATGTGTGTTTGGGTGTGTATGTGAGGGATATGTGTGTGTGTGGGGGTGTGGGGAATGTATGTGTGGAGGGGTTGTGTGTGGGGGATGTGTATGGGTTAACGGGTGATGTGTGGATGTGTGAAGGCATGTGTAGTCGGTGGTGGATGTATGTGTGTGTGAGGGATATGTGAGTGTGGGGGGATATTTGAGAGGATAGTTGGAAGTATGGGGTGTTGGTGGGTTGGGAGGGGGTGTGGGTAGGGAGTGTGTGTTTGGGTGGGTGAATGGGTGTGTAGGATATTGTGTGGATTGGGTTATGGGTGTGTAATGGGTGTGGGGGATGAGTGTGGGGGGGGGGTGTCTGTGAATGGGATATGTCTGTGTGGGTGGGAGTGTGTGAGTGTGGATGGGGTAAATGTGAGTGGGTGGAGGATGTATGTGTGGGTGGTGAGGATGTTTGTAGGTAGAGGATGTGTGAGTGGGTGGGGAGATGTGTGGGCGGGGATGTGTGGGCGGGGATGTGTATGGGGAATGTATGTGGGGGATGTGTATGTGGGGGGGGGGGAATGTGTTTATGGGTGGAGTTTTGAGTGGGAGGGGAGATGTGTGAGAGGTGAGGGAGGTGTGGGATGTGCAGGTGATTGAAGGATGTATGCGAGGATGGGTGGTTGGGGTTTGTGTGGATGGGAGTGTAGATGAGAGATGCATGTGTTGATGGGCGCGTGGGTGATGTGTGGGTGTGAGTGGTTGATGGATGAGTACGTGAGTGGGTGGATGTGTGTGAGAGATGAGTGTATGGGTGGAGGAAGTGTGTAGTTGTGAGAAGATGTGTGTGAGCGGCGGATGTGTGTGGGTGGGGTATATGTGGGTGGCGGGGTGTGTGTGGGTGGGAGGTGTGTGTTTTTGGGTTATGGGTGGGGGATATGTGTGGGCAGGTGGGGAGAAGTGTTTGTGGGTGGGGATGTGTGTATAGGTGGGGATGTGTAGTTGAGAGGTGGCGAATATTGGGTGGGTGAGTGGGTGTAGGTTGGCTGATGTGTGTGTGGGTGGGTGGAGAAAATTGTGAGAGTGCGGAATATGTGTGTGGATAGGTGCGGGATGTGTGTGTGGGTGAGGGATATGTCTGGCTGGGTGGGGGTGTGTGGCTGGATGGAGGATGTATGTGTAGGTAGTGAGGGTGATTGTAGTTGGGGGATGTGTGGATGGGTAGGAGATGTGTGGGGAGATGTGTGTGTCGGTGAGGGATGTGTCTTTGGGATGTGTGTGGGTGTGGTGTTGTGTGAGAGGGGAGCTGGTTGTGGATAAATGATGTGAGTGTGGGTGGGTGAAGGTGTGGTTGGGTTTTCGGGTGGGTGAAGGATGTGTGTGAGGGTGGGGATGTGTGCTTAGATGGGTGGTTGGGGTGTGTGAGTGTGGGTGGGTAGATAGGAGATGTATGTGTTGATGAGTGGGTAAGGGATGTGTGGGTGTTAGTGGTTGAGGGATAAGTACGTGTGTCTGGGGATGAGTGTATGAGTTGGGGATGTGTGTGTGGGTTGTGTGTGCGTGGATGGGAGGTGTGTGTTTGTGAATGGGGGATGTGTTGGTGGGTGGGGATGTGTGGAAGGGATGTGTGTATGGGTGGGGAGATTGTGCGTGGGTGGGGATGTGTGTGTATATGGGTAGGGGTGTGTGGTTAAGGGATGTGTGGCTGGGGGATGGGTGGATGGAGGATGTGTGGTTGGGTAGAGGATGTGTGGGTGGGTGATTGTATATGAGTAAGGGTGTGTGGTTAAGGGATGTTTGGTTGGGGGATGGGTGGGTAGAGGATATGTGGGTGGGTGAGTGTGTGCAGGTTAGGAGATGGTGGGGGATGTTTGTAGGTGTGGGCTCGGGATCTGTGAGTGGGCTGGGGGAGATGGGAGATTATGTGGGTGGGTGCGGAATTTGTGTGTGGGTAGGTGCGGAATATGTGAGTTGACGGGGAGATGTGTGTGTGGCTGAGGAATGTGTGTTTGGCTGGGTGGGTGGAGGTGTGTGGGTGGAGGAGGATATGTGGGGGAGTGATTGTTGGTGGGTAATGGGACGGGTAGAGGATATGTGAGTGGGTGGGGAGATGTGTGTAGGTGGGGGTTGTGTGGGTTATTGAATGTATGTGTGCTTGGGGTGTGGGTGGATGGGATGTGTGGTGGGTGAGAGGTGTGTGTGGGTGGGGAGATGTGTAGGTGTAGGGATGTGGTGGATGGGTCGGGGACTGTATGTGTGTGTGTGGGTTACGTGTGTGGTTGGGTGGGGGAGTTGGAGTGAATGGGGGATGTGTGGGTGGGTGGTGGATGTGTCTCATAACATAGTAATATGCATTGTTTATGTTTATAAAATTCATGTGACAATGTTTTTTCCTATGCACTGTTGATGAAAGAAAGCTGAGTGAGCGGAAGGGCCGAATGTAAGACGGGCCTGCGTGCCCAATTTGTTACCCTTTTAAAATAAAGTTTGTTCGTTCGTTCGTTCGTTCGTTCGTTCTCTCTCTCTCTCTCTCTCTCTCTCTCTCTCTCTCTCTCTATATATATATATATATATATATATATATATATATATATATATATATATATATATATATATATATATATATAACACATTTAGTGGAAACGTCTAACATTTAGTTTATACGAGAAGGTGCACTCATTCTATGGCAACGTTCTCAAACTTGACTTTAATCTTAACTCATTATATAGCTCATTATCTGAAGGTCTGAAATATAGCTCATTATTTGAGAGTTAGAAATATGGCTCATTATTTGAGGGTCTAAAGAAAATGTATGTGGGGTTCCTAAAATGGGCACCAATATAATATATACGATATGGGAACCGCGATAGCGTCGTGGCGTAGTGTTTACAAAACTGCTGAACAATGTTAACACAAAAGGAGATCAAAAGGTTAGTTAATATAAATGGAGATTACAAGGTTAGTTAACGTAAATGAAGATTACAAGGTTAGTTACAGCAAATGGAGATCACAAGGTTGGTTAACGTAAATGATGATTACAAGGTTAGTTACCGCAAATGGAGATCACAAGGTTAGTTAACGTAAATGAAAGTTACGAGGTTAGTTACCGCAAGTGGAGATCACAAGGTTAGATAACACAAATGGAGATCACAAGGTTCATTCATTCAGTAGCATATCTTTTGCAGAACCTCGCTCCCATAACAACCTTCCGGAAAACTTCTCGATCACAAGCAAGATGTCCTGCGTCCGATACACCCAACTGGAGATCATCCGCCACATCCTGCACCTATCTTCTCTTCGGCCTTCCTCTTCCTCTCTTCCCAGGTATATACCCCTCCATTATTGTTCTCTCCAAACTCTCATGACGTTTCTAGTGACCAAAATATATCAATTTTCTTTGTTTTATCGCCTTTAATAGCCAACCCTCTTCAATATTCAGCTCTTGAAGTACGGATTCATATGTTCGTTTCTTTACTCAAGTTATTCGTAGAACCCGTCTATAACATTTACAGTCAAAGGCATTTTTGCGCTGTTTAGCTTGTTTAGTAAGTGTCAACAAGGTTAGTTAACTTAAATGGAGATGACAGGGTTAGTTTTTACACTGGTCACCAATATATGCAATATATCTATATAAACAGTATTGATCCATATTTACTCGCCTGCCTATTATACTGGGTAATTTCCTGCTCTATTGTTCTCTC
The DNA here is from genome assembly GCA_963921405.1 of Cepaea hortensis. NCBI lineage: Eukaryota > Metazoa > Mollusca > Gastropoda > Stylommatophora > Helicidae > Cepaea > Cepaea hortensis. Next base: position 147,639,816 of record OY992878.1, on the reverse strand, counting down.
TCTCTCTCTCTCTCTCTCTCTCTCCCTCTCTCTCTCTCTATCTCTCTCTCTCTCTCTCTCTCTCTCTCTCTCTCTGTGTGTCTTTCCATCCATCAGTATATCTATCCCCTCCCAAATCTCTTTATCTCTCACTCCCTCTCTCCCCTCTTCCCTTCTCTCTCTCTCTCTCTCTCTCTCTCTCTCTCTCTCTCTTTCTTTCTATATGTGTGTGTATTGTGTGTGTGTGTGTGCTTGCATTATGTGTGTGTAATACTGCTAGCGATCCATACTGTAATGTTTATTATAAGAAAACATTTTAAACACACACACACACACACACACACACCACTCACACACATAACAGGTACAGAGTGATGAAATATTGCCCATTTACCTGTAAATGTGGAGCTGGTAAATATTCTAACGATCTTGGAGCTGAGAGGAGGCAGATGTTCCAAATTTCCCGAGAGAACCTGGAGCAACTTCTCTTTCACCTCATCTTCATTGTCGTCAGCATTGATGCTACCTTTCTCTGACTGTTCTTGCCATTGCTTCCGAATTGTTTCCTCCATTGCCTCGTTTTCGCTCGCCAACATAGCCTTTTGGCCACTGATGCGGGTATTGTGCTTGGCGCTGTTGGGCTCTCTCTGTCTTGTCTTAGAACCCGAACTGGGTTTCCCAATAGCCTTTGTTTTGGTTGAGCTCATTTCGTTTTTTTCTGTGGTGTTTCTTTTTAAGAGTTAAAATGAATGCTAGGTTCCCCAAGATTAGGTTATCTGTTGCATGACTGTTCTCTGTACAGTGAGTTCAGAAAGATACACTGGTCCACCGGATCAGCATTAAACTCCTGGCTGTATGGCACAAAATTAGAGCTCCAAAGTGCGGGTGATTTCATTATCAAAACTGAAGATGTCATCATCAAAGATGCGAAGGCAAGAAGAAGACGTGTACACCCAGCAGGCTGAGTACACGAATGATCAACATTTACACTTCTTTAGTTCATTTCCATTTTACCACCATCAACCCATACTGAATGTATTTACATTACATACGTTTCAACAAGGATACTGAGTTGAGTTGAGTTGAATGAAGAACCGACATCACAGCACTAGAGACATTCCCATACGTGCATAGTCTTCATCTTCAACAGCCAGAGAAGAATCCCTGTACTAATGGTACCAAGGATATTGAATACAGAAGTAGAGAAGATCACATATCACCATTTACAACAGATAGCTCCTTGTGGTGTCTCGTTCCTGTCTGGCATATCTTGACCATTCCGTGCTTCGTTCTAGTATTTACCATTAGTATTAGTCCAGTTGGCTGTATCTGAAAGACAAAAGGTTTCTCACTTACAAACTTGTGAATTCTCCTGTATGCTAGAATATACCATATAGTCGACATAGTGTGGAGAAGGGGTTTTCATGCTTCTAATATTACATCAGTTGATGCAATAATTTGAAAGGGCCAGGTTCAACCTTAGTGTATATAATGACCAATTAAAAACTAACTCGGAATAGAACATCAGGAATACATCCTTCCACGAAATGAACGACGTTTGAGTCCAGTTTCATAGTAACAGTTAGTTGCATATTCTTTACATGACATAGCAGTCAACCCCAGCATTTTTTGGCTGTTCGTGATTCCTGGGCAAGTTTACGTTCAGTAGTTTGCCATTGATTTCTGAACGACCGGCACCCATATCATTTCATAAAAAACCAAATTAAGGCGGGCTGCTGTCAAATCGCCCACAGCTGTGTTTCCCGGTATGCGGGATTACGAAATGCGTCCGTAAATCCTTCTCCACTAAGCCGGATCTTGTAAAGCTTTCGTTAAAAACAGAAAGCTTAAGAAATATTTTCAATTCTTCTGGATTATAACTAGTGCTTATTATTATCTCAGATAATCGCATTTTCACGTCTTTCAAGCAGTCATGGTATTCGTGTTTTGCATACAATCAAGACATTAATTCCTTTCAAGCAATCATAATATTCATGTTTTGTTTAAAAAAAAAATCATGACATTAATTTCTTTCACGCAATCATGATATTCATGTTTTATAAAACAATTATGAGTTTTGTGCCTTTCAAACAGGTATGATAATCATGTTTTTCAAATGTGTATGATAATCATGCCTGTTAAGGAATTATGATATTCATGTCTTTCAAGCAATCATGGTATTCATATTTTGCAAACAGTTATGATATTCATGGTTTGTAGACAGTTATGTTATTCATGTCTTTCAGTCAATTATGATATTCATGTCTTTCAATCAATTATGATATTAATATCTTTCAATCAATTATGATATTCATGTCTTTCAATCAATTATGATATTCATGTCTTACAAACAATTATGATATTCATCTCTTTCAAGCAGTTATGATATTCATGTTTTTTTTTTTTTTTACAATTAAGATATGTATGTCTTTTAAGCAATTATAATATTCATCGATTTCAAACAGTTATGATTTTCATGTATTTCAACCAATCGTGACATTCAGGTCTTTCAAACAATTATGATGTGCATGTCTTTCAAGCAATGATGATATTAACGTGTTTTTAAAACAATTAAGATATGCATGCTTTTTAAGCATTTATTATATTCATGTTCTTCCATCAATGGTGATATTGACACTTGGGTGTAGGACCTCAACCAAGGTACTCCATGTCGTCCTCTCCTTAGCTATCACGTGACGCTCCATACGTGGTCTCCCAATATGATTCATTTATGTCTCTGTTCCTCTTCACTGCGTGTATGTGCGCGCGCGTGTGTGTGTGAGTGTGTGTTTAAAAACATTATTAATGTTATTATTATTATTACTGTAATTGTTACGAGTAGTATCAATACTCTTAGAGATAATTATAGAATTGTTAGCAATAGAAACGGTAGTTGTAACGGCAGCGGCAGTAGCAGTAGTAGTAGTAGTAGTCGAAGTAGTAGTAGTAGTAGTAGTAGTAGTAGTAGTAGTAGTAGTAGTAGTAGTAGTAGTAGTAGTAGTAGTAGTAGTAGTAGTAGTAGTAGTAGTAGTAGTAGTAGTTGTTGTTGTTGTTGTTTGTTGTTGTTGTCGAGATGTCACAATACATTAATCTTAACCGTTATTAAGGAGGATACGTGCTGCACTATCCACATAAGAGTAAGTACATTATAATTCACTGATAGTGAATGAAATAAATAAGCCAATATAAAAATAGCTCAAAGCTGTGTGTTCCTTTACTGAAATCAAACACGGAAGCAACAAACAATACATTTCACTATAATAGAATAACATGAAAATAGTTACCTTTCAATAGAAGCCTTCTGTAGTGTTGTTGCTTAATCCGATGTTACTTTTGCTAGAGGTGCGGAATACTAGTTGTTATTTTAATCATGTATTATTCACCACGCGTTACCACGCAGCTAACTTTTATTAAAATCACAAAGAGATGTATACAATGTGAACATAGATTCTGGAAACCATAGAAGGAATATCCCTGTTTATGTGTGTATATGGAGAGTGTATGCATCAGTAGAAAGGGTATGCGGGCAGTTGTGACGTTTGCATAATTAGCGCGCTGCTTTACAAGACCCGCGTCTGACTGTTGATCGTGCGCGGGAGTTGGGTCTTTCATCAATCTTCTCTCCCTGCGGTGAACTAGGTTTAACAGGGTTCAAAAGTAACGGCATCAATTCATTGCCCCGGGATTTATTCCACATGGCTCGGTATCTTTCCGCAGGGTGGCCTGCCAAAAGCGTCGCAGAAAGCACGAACTCCGTAGCTTCAGCGACGAACCCCGGGTGTCTCCGAGAAAATAACACTCGTGAATCTAACGACGTAATCTGGAATCGAACCCACAACCTTCGGAGCGGGAGGCAATAGCGTAACCACTTCGAAGTGGAGACGCCTCGGGGAACTTAGTAAAGTATAGGACTTGTATACACGCCTCCAGTCGTGTTTGGTGTATGGTTTTCATCTTCTTTGTGCCCTTTCACACAGCTTGAGGTCCCCTGGGTGTATGGTCTTGTCCCTCTTCTTTGGATCCTTTCACACGCCTTGAGGTCCCCCGGGTGCATGGTGTTGTCCCTCTTCTCTGGATCCTTTCATACGCCTTGAGGTCCCCCGGGTGTATGGTCTTGTCCCTCTTCTCTTGTCCCTCTTCTCTAGATCCTTTCACACGCCTTGGGGTCCACCGAGTGCATGGTCGTGTCCCTCTTCTCTGGATCCTCCGCTGCTCACGGTTTTACCCCCGCAAGCTTATTAATTTGATGGTGATTGTTGTCCATAGGGAGTAATGATAATGATAATTCCAAGTGGTCCAATATGTTTTTAAGGGACAATGCTGGATGGGCTGTGAAGTCACAAGGAAACACAGGTAGAGAAGGGGAGGCAATCTCGCGTGCGTTGCTGCATTTATTGGTTTTAATAATGTGCTAGTCCAAAGTGGTCCTGCTTTCAAATAGTCTGAAAATGGTTAACAATATAAAATGACACAAAGTTGTGCAGCTGTACATAACAGAATTAAGATTTGAAAATGGTTAAGAACCTTCAACTCCGTATGACGAAGAATTGTGAAACACGTTCATTGCAGCTAAGCCACACCGCCGATACATGTCTTTATACAGGGTGTTTGTAAAGTCTCACTACACTTATGTAGAACACATTTTAAAACTGAAGTACATGATGTCATAAAAAAAATATTCTATTTGGAGTGCAAAGAATTACTCCAGCAGACAACAGCCATTTGCTGCATAATGTTTCATGATGCATAGTGGAGCACATTTTTAAAGACATCATCGACGTCACACGAAAAGAAAAATCCTCACCTTCACAGTTCGCGGCGACTGCACTAGCCAGGCGGCCTTAATTCCTCACGCTCAAAGACCTCCTCCCCCCTCTCCCCCCCCCCCCCTTGCCATACACCGCAAATTGGCAGTAAATGACAGTTGACAGTTATGGACGTCATTTTTTTCAAATTTGTTCTACATTCAAAGTGTCTCATTTGGTGAGTTCAGCCTCTCTGTAAAGTTGATCTTTAATGTTGGTGAGTTCAGCGCATCTGTAAAGTAGACCTTTAATGTTGGTGAGTTCAGCCTCTCTGTAAATGTGATCTTTAATGTTTGTGAGTTCAGCGTATCTGTAAAGTTGATCTTTTAATAGTGGTGGTTTCAGCATCTCTGTAAAGTTCATCTTTAATGTTGGTGAGTTCAGCCTATTTGTAAAAAAGTTGATCTTTAATGTTGGTGAGTTCAGGCAATCTGTAGGGTTGACCTTTAATGTTAGTGAGTTCAGCACATCTGTAAAGGTGATCTTTAATGTTAGTGAGTTCAGCCACTCTGTAAAGTTGATCTTTAATGTTGGTGAGTTCAGCCTCACTTTAAAGTTGATCGTCAATGTCGGTGAGATCAGCCCATCTGTAAAGTTGATCTTTAATGTTGGTGAGTTCAGCCCGTCTGTAAAGTTAATCTCTATTGTTGGTGAATTCAGCCTCTCTGTAAATGAGATCTTTCATGTTAGTGAGTTCAGCCTATCTGTAAGTTGATCTCTAATGTTCGTGAATTCGGCCTCTCTGTAAAGTTGATCTTTAATGTTGGTGAGTTCAGCCCATTTGTAAAAAGTTGATCTTTAATGTTGGTGAGTTCATCCCATTTGTAAAATGTTGATCTCTAATGTTGGTGAATTCAGCCTCTCTGTAAAGTTGATCTTTAATGTTGGTGAGTTCAGCCAATCTGTAAAGTTGATCTTTAATGTTGGTGAGTTCAGCCTGTAAGTAAAGTTGATCATTAATGTTGGTGAGGCCAGCCCATATGTAAAGTTGATCTTTAATGTTGGTAAGGTCAGCCCATTTGTAAAATGTTGATCTTTAATGTTGGTGAGGTCAGCCCATCTGTAAAGCTCAGCTTTAATGTTGGTGAGTTCAACACATCTGTAAAGTTTATCTGTAATGTTGGTGAGTTCAGCCTATCTGTAAAGTTGATCTTTATTGTTGGTGAGTTCAGCCCATCTTTAAAATTGATCTTTAATTTTGGTGAGAACTTGCCAATTATTAGTTTAGAACAGTTCACTTTGGTTGATTGTATTTTCCTATTGTTTTCCTATTATTTTCTTAATGGTGCTATAAAAGTCTCGCATGTTTCCTGTCGCAACTGCTACTTCTGCTTGCGCGACCCCTTTCTATCCAATTCTAACCCCTTTGAAAATTAAGTTTATTATTTATTCGTTCTCTTTCTAGGCCTGTTAAATATTGTCTTCTATCTGTCTATATCCGCTTCCTAACTTCATGATATACTTCTATGTACACAAAAGCAGAATGCGAGAGCGAGAGAGGCAGAGAGAGAGGGAGGGAGAGGGGAAGAGAGAGAGAGAGAGAGAGAGAGAGAGAGAGAGATTTGTAAAGAAGTTATTGACTATGCAGTAGCCGGCTCTGTTAGCTTTTACAATGGGTTAAGTGTTGCGTACATCGAACTCTCATTGATTGTTTCATGGACCGTTTGATTTTCATGATCCACAACCCTTCTTGAAGTTGCATAGCGGGAACTGTGACTGACAGATCTATGTGCTATTTTGTATCCATATTTGAAAAATGATTGGGGAATGGTGGCAGGTGGTGACAACAAATTTGCATTACTGTTTAAAGAAACGCCGAAAAATGTGTAACGGACAAAGTTTTGAAAACCATTCTCTGTGAGTTGTTTGATGGGGTTGACTAAGCTCTCGGCATTTTATTGACATCTTTTGTCAGCGACTTGTGAACACATTCAGTTTTTCATTGTGCGGTGCACTTGATAATTGATGATCAAGTAATAGTGCATTGTTCGCTTCGTACAGAAATGTAACGATTTTAGACGAGAATGTCATTTTGCCGTTAGCGGGATTTAAAATGTTGATTTGATTAATGCATGACTCGAGAGGGACGCGAGGGCGTCGGCTGTATCGACAAACAGTTGGATGAGTGGGCAAGAGGTTAGAGGTGGCGCATAATTGTAGCTTTGTTTTGATTCGTAGTGGTTATTAATTTGATTTTGATGTTGGATACTTTGTGGTATGTCAACAGTTGTATTTGCCATTATTGATCTCATTTGTAGTGATTTGAAAATCATTCTCATCATCATCAACGTTGTCGTCGGCGTTAGTGTCATTGTAATCACTGTCATTGTCATATTCTTCATTCGTCATCGATACTGTAATTTTCTTCCTTGTCGACATCGTTCTTCTTCTTCTTATCGTGATTATTAACATCTGCCTCTTACGGTAAAGGAAGTGGGCTGCCTGGGTCGTTCAGCCCACGCGTACAATCTTCTCGAGACTCCAGGGTCCTCTACGGAACTACGGAATTCGTGCTGTGTGCGATGCTGTCTGCATGCGGTTTGCTGAGACAGGCTGAGCCAGATGGGGGAAGTACCAATAGCCAATACGCTTCAAAGAGTGGAAAAGGGTCTATTTTGTACTTTTTGTTAATTGATAAGAACTTTTTGATGGTCTTTGTACTGTGGGAAAATTTATTCAGACTTGCAAAATAATTCTATAACATACATTTTCGACAATTGGCGTCAACAGAAGTGTGATTTGGTGTTAGTTTGGTTTGTGTTGAATCAGGTTCATTGCCCATGAATTTCTCCATAAATACCTCAGTTTCTCCTCCCAAATATCACACAAGGAGAATCACAGAACAGGTCAACAAAGTCTAGAAAACTGCAAGCTGCTGTAGACAGAGTGGATGGGTGCTGCCCGGAAACATGCTCTGTCATTAACACGGACACAGCATTTGTTCTGTGATGTCCCCTGAACAACATCATTATCAAGGAAGAGCTACCAGATATAACAACAAACGGTAGTGTGATCAATAGACAGAACACATTCTAGTACCTGGGAATGACAGAACACACCAGAGTACCTGGGAATAACAGAACACATTCGAGTTTCTGGAAATAATCTTTGACATAAGCTTTCCCTTCAAGGAGAGATAGGGGAGAGGATCACACAAGAACTCAATGCTCTGAAAGTGATGGCAGTGGCTGATATGGAGCGAAGAATGTTGCTCACACTTTGGTAGCGTCTGATCATTACGGTGATTGAATATAGTCTGGGAATGCTCACAATATCTGACAGGCAGCTGGTTATGCTAGAAAGCCCTTCTTCGCTGTATATCTATTATACCTATCAACATTTTGCCGGTCCTGTCATCCAAATATGACAGATACTAGATGTTCCTGGTTGAATGTACCTTAGGATCGCAGCAGACAGGGAGCACCCCCGTGCAAAGCTTTACAGGATACTAAGGGACAGGGTTTGAAGATAAGCAGGTCTTGGACGACACACGCTGAAGACAGAGTTAGGTTTGTGTGATGGACAGGGTGGTGTGTGGAGAAGCATGGATAGTGTGCCCTAACAATTAAGCTTAACATAGACTTACAGTTATATTGGGCCTATTTTGCTGAGGGTGCAGAGAATTAGCAGCAGTTGTTAGAGAAGTGTTCGTACATCCTCAGACAGAAGACACTTCACACCCTGGCAAAATATTTGTATGCACTAATTCATCTGCGGTAATGGATAAAAAGAGCGGGTGGGGTTTTATTGCGAAGCAAACGGACATTGTTTAAAAAGAGGGAGTTTGGTATTTGTTACTACCACATCTAGCATCTAGAGAATCGAATTTGATGCTGTGACGGTAGCCTTCCGTTGATTGGGTGGCAACACAGCCAGATATGTTGTGTTTGTACATGATTTACAAAGTATGTTTAGGAAAGTGGAAACTGGTATATTCCAGGTGCATTGAAAGCAGGATGGAGATTGTGAGCACATCATGCATTTTCTACCCAGAGCATGCAGGTGTGCGGGGCAATGCGCGACTGGCTGCTGCTGCTGTTTCTCTGATTGGAGAGCTACTTTATGATGAAAGTGATATGTTGAAGACTTTCTGGAATCGGCTGAAGAGTGCAGCTGAACAGACAGGACATTCATCTATACAACGACTGGCTAAGAAGGTAGTGAGTAGATATTCTAGACCAGTGGTTCTCTACCTTTTTTTGGCCCATGTCCCCTTTACCATATGTTCAGAACGTCATTCCCCCCCCCCCCTTTCGAATTTCCTCCCTATAAATCCCCCCTCACCCTTACACAGTATACATAAAATGGAAGCTAAATTTAATACCACATACTAAAACAAGTCTAGACATCTACATAAAACGTGATTTGTGGGTCTTCTTACGTTATAAAACGAATTTCATTAGGGCGAGAAGTACAGAACCGTAAAATGTAGAGGGCAAAACAATATCAAGTAACTGGTTCTTACATTAATGCGATCTTGAAATAATCTTAATCCCCCCCCCCCCTTCCGGAAACCCTAAAATTCCCACGGGGGGGGGGGGGAATTCCCCACCGGTTGAGAACCACTGTTCTGGACGATCTGGACGATATTTAAAGCGTAGAGAAAATCAAGGCGAAGTTTTAATCAAATTGCTACTGAAGTGGGAACTTGGGAACTCTTCACTGGCTTTTGAAGTTGGTGTGTGTGTGTGTGTGTGTGTGTGTGTGTGTGTGTGTGTGAGTGAGTGTGTGTGTGTGTGTGGGGGGGGGGGCGGTGCATGTGTGAGAATATTTCGAATGCAGTGATGTCTATTCTTACATTCAGTATTCAGCATAGCACACGACCTCCGTGGCACCGGCGAGTTTCCAAATGTTGTTTAGCAGAATCATGCATGCAATAGCTTGTGTATGTCAGTTTCGTAATCTGGAAGTTGTGTTTGAGCACTGATTTAGTACAGTCTATTGTTTTCGATTTCAAACTGCCGAGGGTTTTATTGTACACGACACAACACACACACACACACACACACACACACACGCACGCACGCACGCACGCACGCACGCACGCACGCACGCACACACACACACACACACACACACACAAGGGCCGTTGAGTTTTTCCGCCTTTATCCATGAAGACTTGACAACCTATCCACTGCTTCAGGACCGGGGGAGTGTGGGGGGGGGGGGAAGAATGATACCATCCCTTTTCTTATTTTATAAAAATCCAAATTCCAAGCCCATGAAACAAAACTGGTCTGCTTGAGCCAGAGACGGATGTGCTAACTTCTGATTTGCTCCGCCCCTCGTCAACGGAAGTTGGAATTACTGAAACGTCTGGTCTCGTACGAGACGTTGCTGTTGTGAACAGGTTATGAATGCATCCATTGGCACCTTGCCGTCTTGACAGACGATAGTTTGTGCTTTAAAAAGGCATAATAACTTTTAACTATGGCGGTAGCGAGTGTGACTGATAAGGCCAATTTGCGCTGTAAATGTCCGTTCACAGTGGGTGCATCTGAACACGTGGTCATTTCCACCATCATGCACCATCTTACGTCTCAAACGCTTGGTGTGTGACTTTTCTGCAATAATTTTCTCCTTTGACTTTATTCCATTTCTGATATTTGCCCTCCATGCAACACGTTCAGCGGCGACTTGCTCCCAATGTGCATTATCAATGCCTGTATCAATCATGTCCCGCTTACACACATCTTTGTATCGTAGTAGAGGCCGACCCTGAGATCTCTTACCCATCTGTAATTCACCAAAAAAGATATCCTTTGGTATTCTACCATCATCCATCCTCCTAAGATGTCCTATCCATCTAAGTCTACGAAGACTGAGCATGGAATAAACTGTCACACAACCTGATCTTTCCAATACTTCAGTATTTGTGATTTTGTCTTGCCACTTAATACCAAGAATTCTTCGCAAACACCGCATATGAAAGCTGTTTAAATTGTTCTCTTGGTGTGAGTAAGTTGTCCAGGTTTCACTGCCATAGAGAAGAGTACTAAGGACACAGGCTTGATAGACAAGGACTTTTGTTTTGGCAGTAAGCTTCCTGTTCTCCCAGACTCTTTTTCTTAACCTGTTCATTGTTGTTGCTGCCTTACCAATCCGGATGTTGATTTCCTGATCTAGAGATAATTTGCTATTAACCACTGATCCTAGATATGTAAAATGGTCTACTATCTCTAGTTCAGCGTCGTCAATAAAGATTGATGGTACCCCATGTGCACCTTGTGACATAATCTGTGTCTTCTTTTTGCTAATTGTTAAACCAAATTCAGAACAAGCATTGGAGAATGCAGATAGTAGACATTGCAATTCTTCCTCAGAGTGGGTCGTAACTGCAGCATCATCTGCAAAAAGCAACTCTCTGATCAGTACCCTCCTAATTTTGGTCTTAGCCTTCAATCTCTGAGCATTGTAGAGGCCGCCATCTGAGCGTGAGTGAATGTATATACCACCATCCTGATCACGAAATGCATATTTCAGTAGAAGTGAAAAGTATATTCCAAAGAGGGTGGGAGCTAGTACACAACCTTGCTTAACTCCACTCTTGATTTCAAATTCTTCAGAAGTTGCACCATCAAACTTGATTATACCCTTCATGCCTGTGTGGAACGATTCCACAATGGACAGAAGAGTTGGTGGGCAGCCAATCTTCTTTAGTGCCTTGAACAGACCCTCACGACTGACCAAATCAAATGCCTTTGTGAGGTCGATGAAGGCAATAAACAGTGGTTGATGCTGTTCACGGCATTTTTCTTGCATTTGTCGCAATGAGAATATCATATCAGTGGTAGACCGGTTCTGTCGAAAGCCACACTGTGATTCGGGGTAGACTTGATCTCCTAGGACTTGAAGTCTGCTCAGAACAATTCTGGCAAATACTTTTCCAACAATACACAGAAGTGAGATACCCCTATAGTTGTTGCAGTCGCTCCGATCCCCCTTGTTCTTGTACAGTGTTATGATGCTTGAATCTTTGAAATCCTGTGGGACTTGTCCTTCACGCCAGCATAGCTCTATTAGCTGGTGGATCTGTATAGTGAGTGTGTCTTGCCCACTCCTGATAACCTCTATTGGAATCCCATCCTTACCTGGAGCCTTGCCAGATGCAAGTTCATTTATAGCACACTTAACTTCTGTTATGGTGGGAAGTGTGTCCAGGTGGTCAAGAGTTGGTAGAGTCTCTATGGCGTTGAGGGCATCATCCGCTAGTTTGGTCTCACTTGAGTAAAGCTCCAAATAGTGCTCTACCCATCTGTCCATCTGCCGTTTCTTGTCAGTGATGATTTCTCCAGTCAAGGTTTTCAATGGTGCACTTCTTTTGATCACTGGACCACAGGCTTTCTTTATTCCTTCATACATGCTTCTTATGTCTCCCTTATCACATGCGATTTGAATGGACTCACATAACTTGATCCAATAATCATTTGCATACTGCCTGGCAGCCTTTTGCACATCCTTCCTAGCTTGCCTTAGCTCACTCAGAGTGTTACGCGTTGGTCTTTCCTTGTTTCTTAATAGAGCTGTCTTCTTCTTATCAATCAGGGGCTGCAGAGTCTCGCTGTTGGCCGCAAACCAGTCCTGCCTCTTATGATCCACAGTGCCGTAAACCCCTACGGCAGTTTTATAAAGAGTTTCCTTAATTTGACCCCACTTTTCATTTACTGTACAATTTTCTGGTGTATCAGTGAAAGCGTCTTCAAGTTGCTGTTGAAACTGAAAGCACTTTTCAGGATCATGAGTGTTAATAATATTAATCCTGGGGCTAGATTTGTGTTTAGCTGTGTAGATTCTCTTTGGTCTCAGTCTAACCCTTGCAACAACCAAAGAATGATCCGTATCACAGTCAGCACTGTGGTAACTACGAGTCAATGATATATGGTTCAGATGTTGTCTCCGTGTGATGATGAAGTCCAGCTGGTGCCAATGGCCGGATCTTGGATGTTTCCATGTGACCTTATGCATCTCTTTTGTTTTAAAAAAAAGAGTTTGTAATACATAGGTCATTACTGGTGCAATGCTCCAGCAGCCTTTGCCCATTTTCATTCATGCGACCGATGTTGTATTTTCCAAGGCACACTGGCCATGAACTCGAGTCCTTGCCCACACGAGCATTGAAATCACCGAGCATATAAATGTAGTCAGATTTTGGAACTGCCTTGATTACGGAGTCTAACTCCTCATAGAACAAGTCCTTCACATCATCAGAGGAATCAAGTGTCGGTGCATATGCAGTAATAATGGTGGCAAACCCACAAGAGGTTGCCAAGCGCAGGGACAATAGTCTTTCATTTCCTCCTGCTGGAATTTCAATCATTCCCAGTAGCGAATTCTTCACTGCAAAGCCCACACCGTGTTGCCTTTTTTTCTGCCTGCCCTCTACCCTTCCAGAAAAAGGTGTAGTTGTTTTCCCTGAGTGACCCTTCCTCAGCGAGGCGAGTCTCCTGCAGGCCAGCAATATCAATGTTAAGACGATTGAGTTCGGCATCAATCACAGCCGTTTTTCTCACATCGTCAATATTGGTCAAGTCAGTGGAAAATCCTGGACACATGGTTCTCACGTTCCAGGTTGCAAGCCGTAGCTTGAGGTTTCTATTTTTATTTTTGTTTGAACCTGGTGCATTGGTTTTACAGCCTGCGATTCAGATTTTGCCCTAGCCCCAAGCACCCATTGAAGCAGGCAGGCTGTGGCGGATCAGCACCCAATTGGCTGGGGGCTGCCCAGCTTGAGGCGGGCGGTAGCTGATCAGTGACACCTATAGGTGTCTCCCACCGTCAGAGGCAACGCGTGGCGCCCCATGTCTACGCCAACTGACAAGGACTTATAACCCGTAACAGTTGCCTCTCGCTTTGATTCCGAGACCAGTTAAGACCAGGGATGGAGTTATTGCCTCTCCATAGCACAAAGCCTGGGCTAAAATATAGAGATCATGTGTTGCCCATGCAGCATGATCCCTCTCTCGGCCTGCCTAGTTCACTCCAGAGGAAAGGTAACACCCCTACATCTGGAACAAGACAAGCTGCAGAAGCTGCCGGATCAGCAAAGCAATGCTCTAACTGTCCGCCTGTCGGAGCTTCGATCCTAGACCAGTCGCCAACCAAGGCTTAGGGCCTGGTCTGCCCTGCCATGACAATTTTGTCTTTAGCTTGCATTTCCTCGCACCAGGGTAAGGCTTGTACCCTCCCAATTGCGCTCTTCCGCCCGAAGCCGTTGGCACAATGTGGGGTGTCAGGTTTGGTAAGCGCCGCCCAACGTTCGGCGCTAACAGAAACCAGGTAGTACCGTCTACTTTTATACGGTAGCTCAGTCATATCTGACTAAGACCTGACTAGATATGTTGTGTTGTCTTAGGATGGACAAAGTAAGCTGGTAAAATATGGTGTCGTGTTGTCTTTGGATGGACAGAGTAAGCTGGTTCCTAACACATCTACTGGCTATTTGGAAGCAGACAGCCTTGCGCTGGTTTTCATACAATGGTATGACTGCCAATCTTTCGGAAAGCAATGACACTACTGAATGTAAACTTGCCACGAAATCTCAAACAACCAACAAAAATGTTGGGGATGACTGCAGCGTTCTGTAAAGGATATGCAGCCAACTAATTTGTCTCATTAATAATTTTTTAAATTATCGACAGGTAAGATGTCCGTAAGTACGTACGTAGGAAACAGACACAGACTTAACAGTCGAAATTTAGTCAAGAACACGTTTCCACACTTGAGACGTATTGGGTATATGTGCTAGGCTAATAATTTTTTTTTAAATTGTATTTTCGTGGAGGAATTTTGTGTTGACATTCTGGCGATGGCATTATAAGATGAACTGTAATTTCGTGAAGGAATTTTGTGTTGACATTCTGGAGGCGGCATTATGCACAGAGTACCTGTGTGGGCTGTTGGTTGTCGAGACTCCCGTGTTTTCCACCTTTCACTTGGGGCAGTGACAAGCATTCTGTGTGGTATTCACTGACACAGGAACGGAGCATACTGGGGATGACCCCTTGCTGTGAAGTTGGAACCTCGACTAATTAACTAACTAATATTTTTATAAACAAATTAACACTCGACTGGTGATGTAGGCCATGTCACCCCGGCCTGGTTTTACTTCTCAGACAATTCCTGGTAGCCATTTTAGTCTGGGTCGACCTAGGAGTCTGGGTCGATTAACACAAAATTTAAAAAAAAAACATTGGGGATTCGATGACTCGACATGCCTACATAATGATGTCTAGGACAGTGTCTAATTTGTGTGCGTACGCACAAAAGTTGCTGGCGTGTGTGCGTACACAGAAAACGAACACTGGCGTAGACTAACTAGTAGAGGACAATGTCTCTGGCGCTGTGTGTGCGTACACACAAAAATTGTGGCGTGTGTGCGTATACAGACATCGAATTAACTAGCAGAGTACACTGTCTCTGGCTCTTTGTGTGCGTACACACAGAAGTTACTGGCGTGTATGCGTGCACAGAAAGGGACCACTGGCGTAAACTAGCAGAGTTAGGCAGAGTACTATGTCTCTGGCAAGCTGTGTTTACTTCAGCAAAAGTCATAACACCACACATGGTTTCTTTAACATGTGGCGCATCAAGTCGTTACACAAACACCAGGATTGGGTTGTCTGTACAAATGTACGTTATTTATCGTTAGCCTCACCACCATCAGGCTAGTTGGACAGAAAACAGGTTTTTAAGTCGTCTCGTCGTGTCACTTCACTCTCCCAAATTCTCAGCGGTTATCTTTAGCTCTGTTTAAGTGTGAACTATGATGTACCTTCATTGTTGTTTGATGTGGTTCTTTCTTCGGTGATCTCTCTTTCTGTCCCACTATACTTTTTTAAACAGATAACATCCCATATTAAGACCAAATTAAGACAACCTACTTGTGGCATATTTTTCAATAGTTGTATTTTTGCCGCCGTCTTGAAGAATTTGTTCATTTGATTTATTTCCTAACCAGCTTACTCTGTCCATCCTAAGACAACACAACACCATATTTTACCAGCTTACTCTGTCCATCCTAAGACAACATAAGACCATATTTCACCAGCTTATTCTGTCCATCCTAAGACAACACAACACCATATTTTACTAGCTTACTCTGTCCATCCTAAGACAACACAACACCATATTTTACCAGCCTACTCTGTCCATCCTAAGACAACACAACACCATATTTCACCAGCTTATTCTGTCCATCCTAAGACAACACAACACCATATTTTACCAGCTTATTCTGTCCATCCTAAGACAACACAACACCATATTTTACCAGCTTACTCTGTCCATCCTAAGACAACACAACACCATATTTTACCAGCTTACTCTGTCCATCCTAAGACAACACAACACCATATTTTACCAGCCTACTCTGTCCATCCTAAGACAACACAAGACCATATTTTACCAGCTTACTCTGTCCATCCTAAGACAATACAAGACCATATTTTACCAGATTACTCTGTCCATCCTAAGACAACACAACACCATATTTTACCAGCTTACTCTGTCCATCCTAAGACAACACAAGACCATATTTTACCAGCTTACTCTGTCCATCCTAAGACAACACAAGACCATATTTTACCAGCTTACTCTGTCCATCCTAAGACAACACAACACCATATTTTACCAGCTTACTCTGTCCATCCTAAGACAACACAACACCATATTTTACCAGCTTACTCTGTCCATCCTAAGACAACACAACACCATATTTTACCAGCTTACTCTGTCCATCCTAAGACAACACAACACCATATTTTACCAGCTTACTCTGTCCATCCTAAGACAACACAACACCATATTTTACCAGCTTACTCTGTCCATCCTAAGACAACACAACACCATATTTTACCAGCTTACTCTGTCCATCCTAAGACAACATAAGACCATATTTTACCAGCTCACTCTGTCCATCCTAAGACAACACAACACCATATTTTACCAGCTTACTCTGTCCATCCTAAGACAACACAACACCATATTTTACCAGCTTACTCTGTCCATCCTAAGACAACACAACACCATATTTTACCAGCTTACTCTGTCCATCCTAAGACAACACAACACCATATTTTACCAGCTTACTCTGTCCATCCTAAGACAACACAACACCATATTTTACCAGCTTACTCTGTCCATCCTAAGACAACACAACACCATATTTTACCAGCTTACTCTGTCCATCCTAAGACAACACAACACCATATTTTACCAGCTTACTCTGTCCATCCTAAGACAACACAAGACCATATTTTACCAGCTTACTCTGTCCATCCTAAGACAACACAACATCATATTTTACCAGCTTACTCTGTCCATCCTAAGACAACACAAGACCATATTTTACCAGCTTACTCTGTCCATCCTAAGACAACAGAAGACCATATTTCACCAGCTTACTCTGTCCATCCTAAGACAACACAAGACCATATTTTACCAGCTTCCAAGGTCCTTTAGCTACTTGACACCGGATAATTACAAATTAACTGTCTCAGAGAAAGAGCCCGGGGAATGCCAGCTGCAGTTATGCATTGGCGGGGTTTCTCTCTGTTACTTTCCATAAAACCTCCCAATGTCCTGGGTTTGACAGTAACAATATCCTGGGTTTGACAGTGTCAATGTCTTTGGTTTGACAGTGATAATGTCTTTGGTTTGACAGTGACATGTACAGGAAATATCTGCCTATTTAACCGCAATGAAATAATATATTGTGATGTGTGGTGTGTGTGTATATGTGTGTGTGTGTGTATGGTATTGTATGTGTTTGTGGTGTATGTCTGTGTTTGTGATGTGTCTGTTTGTGTGGTGTATGTATGATATGTAAGTGTGTGAGTTTGTGTGGTGCATGTGTGTGTTTCGTTTCTGTGGTGTGTGGTAGTAGGGAAATGGCCACCCATGTCAAATAATATAGCGACCAAAAACAATTTGACATCTCCGCAACATTGGTTGATAGAATTCCTTTTAATTGTAAATCTGAAAAGTAAAATAATGAACTAAATGTGACATACAATAATGCCGAGAAGTTTAGCTGATATACATTGTAACATTAAGTAAAATATCATTGTAACATTAAGTAGAAACATTACTGTAATAATGTGGAAACATACATCATTCAAGAGTCATCGCCACAGGGAAGCTGAAGCAAACAATGTTAAAATCCCGCTATAGGTCACTGAAGTGCTACGATCATCACATGTTGTAGGCCTGAGTGCATGGATGAATAGGTGGCCAATCTTTCCCTCCCGTAGATAGCGACGAGCCAAGGAATCGAACCCTCGTTCGACAGCTCTCATGTATTGACAGCGCACTTTCATAACTGTTACACCAACGCGCCCGCTAAAGGTAGAGAAGGGGAGGCAATCTCGCGTGCGTTGCTGCATTTATTGGTTTTAATAATGTGCTAGTCCAAAGTGGTCCTGCTTTCAAATAGTCTGAAAATGGTTAACAATATAAAATGACACAAAGTTGTGCAGCTGTACATAACAGAATTAAGATTTGAAAATGGTTAAGAACCTTCAACTCCGTATGACGAAGAATTGTGAAACACGTTCATTGCAGCTAAGCCACACCGCCGATACATGTCTTTATACAGGGTGTTTGTAAAGTCTCACTACACTTATGTAGAACACATTTTAAAACTGAAGTACATGATGTCATAAAAAAAATATTCTATTTGGAGTGCAAAGAATTACTCCAGCAGACAACAGCCATTTGCTGCATAATGTTTCATGATGCATAGTGGAGCACATTTTTAAAGACATCATCGACGTCACACGAAAAGAAAAATCCTCACCTTCACAGTTCGCGGCGACTGCACTAGCCAGGCGGCCTTAATTCCTCACGCTCAAAGACCTCCTCCCCCCTCTCTCCCCCCCCCCCCTTGCCATACACCGCAAATTGGCAGTAAATGACAGTTGACAGTTATGGACGTCATTTTTTTCAAATTTGTTCTACATTCAAAGTGTCTAATTTGGTGAGTTCAGCCTCTCTGTAAAGTTGATCTTTAATGTTGGTGAGTTCAGCGCATCTGTAAAGTAGACCTTTAATGTTGGTGAGTTCAGCCTCTCTGTAAATGTGATCTTTAATGTTTGTGAGTTCAGCGTATCTGTAAAGTTGATCTTTTAATAGTGGTGGTTTCAGCATCTCTGTAAAGTTCATCTTTAATGTTGGTGAGTTCAGCCTATTTGTAAAAAAGTTGATCTTTAATGTTGGTGAGTTCAGGCAATCTGTAGGGTTGACCTTTAATGTTAGTGAGTTCAGCACATCTGTAAAGGTGATCTTTAATGTTAGTGAGTTCAGCCACTCTGTAAAGTTGATCTTTAATGTTGGTGAGTTCAGCCTCACTTTAAAGTTGATCGTCAATGTCGGTGAGAT
Organism: Cepaea hortensis; assembly: GCA_963921405.1. Classification (NCBI taxonomy): domain Eukaryota; kingdom Metazoa; phylum Mollusca; class Gastropoda; order Stylommatophora; family Helicidae; genus Cepaea; species Cepaea hortensis. The sequence goes on along the minus strand of OY992878.1, from coordinate 147,620,656 downwards.
CAGCCCATCTGTAAAGTTGATCTTTAATGTTGGTGAGTTCAGCCCGTCTGTAAAGTTAATCTCTATTGTTGGTGAATTCAGCCTCTCTGTAAATGAGATCTTTCATGTTAGTGAGTTCAGCCTATCTGTAAGTTGATCTCTAATGTTCGTGAATTCGGCCTCTCTGTAAAGTTGATCTTTAATGTTGGTGAGTTCAGCCCATTTGTAAAAAGTTGATCTTTAATGTTGGTGAGTTCATCCCATTTGTAAAATGTTGATCTCTAATGTTGGTGAATTCAGCCTCTCTGTAAAGTTGATCTTTAATGTTGGTGAGTTCAGCCAATCTGTAAAGTTGATCTTTAATGTTGGTGAGTTCAGCCTGTAAGTAAAGTTGATCATTAATGTTGGTGAGGCCAGCCCATATGTAAAGTTGATCTTTAATGTTGGTAAGGTCAGCCCATTTGTAAAATGTTGATCTTTAATGTTGGTGAGGTCAGCCCATCTGTAAAGCTCAGCTTTAATGTTGGTGAGTTCAACACATCTGTAAAGTTTATCTGTAATGTTGGTGAGTTCAGCCTATCTGTAAAGTTGATCTTTATTGTTGGTGAGTTCAGCCCATCTTTAAAATTGATCTTTAATTTTGGTGAGAACTTGCCAATTATTAGTTTAGAACAGTTCACTTTGGTTGATTGTATTTTCCTATTGTTTTCCTATTATTTTCTTAATGGTGCTATAAAAGTCTCGCATGTTTCCTGTCGCAACTGCTACTTCTGCTTGCGCGACCCCTTTCTATCCAATTCTAACCCCTTTGAAAATTAAGTTTATTATTTATTCGTTCTCTTTCTAGGCCTGTTAAATATTGTCTTCTATCTGTCTATATCCGCTTCCTAACTTCATGATATACTTCTATGTACACAAAAGCAGAATGCGAGAGCGAGAGAGGCAGAGAGAGAGGGAGGGAGAGGGGAAGAGAGAGAGAGAGAGAGAGAGAGAGAGAGAGAGAGATTTGTAAAGAAGTTATTGACTATGCAGTAGCCGGCTCTGTTAGCTTTTACAATGGGTTAAGTGTTGCGTACATCGAACTCTCATTGATTGTTTCATGGACCGTTTGATTTTCATGATCCACAACCCTTCTTGAAGTTGCATAGCGGGAACTGTGACTGACAGATCTATGTGCTATTTTGTATCCATATTTGAAAAATGATTGGGGAATGGTGGCAGGTGGTGACAACAAATTTGCATTACTGTTTAAAGAAACGCCGAAAAATGTGTAACGGACAAAGTTTTGAAAACCATTCTCTGTGAGTTGTTTGATGGGGTTGACTAAGCTCTCGGCATTTTATTGACATCTTTTGTCAGCGACTTGTGAACACATTCAGTTTTTCATTGTGCGGTGCACTTGATAATTGATGATCAAGTAATAGTGCATTGTTCGCTTCGTACAGAAATGTAACGATTTTAGACGAGAATGTCATATTGCCGTTAGCGGGATTTAAAATGTTGATTTGATTAATGCATGACTCGAGAGGGACGCGAGGGCGTCGGCTGTATCGACAAACAGTTGGATGAGTGGGCAAGAGGTTAGAGGTGGCGCATAATTGTAGCTTTGTTTTGATTCGTAGTGGTTATTAATTTGATTTTGATGTTGGATACTTTGTGGTATGTCAACAGTTGTATTTGCCATTATTGATCTCATTTGTAGTGATTTGAAAATCATTCTCATCATCATCAACGTTGTCGTCGGCGTTAGTGTCATTGTAATCACTGTCATTGTCATATTCTTCATTCGTCATCGATACTGTAATTTTCTTCCTTGTCGACATCGTTCTTCTTCTTCTTATCGTGATTATTAACATCTGCCTCTTACGGTAAAGGAAGTGGGCTGCCTGGGTCGTTCAGCCCACGCGTACAATCTTCTCGAGACTCCAGGGTCCTCTACGGAACTACGGAATTCGTGCTGTGTGCGATGCTGTCTGCATGCGGTTTGCTGAGACAGGCTGAGCCAGATGGGGGAAGTACCAATAGCCAATACGCTTCAAAGAGTGGAAAAGGGTCTATTTTGTACTTTTTGTTAATTGATAAGAACTTTTTGATGGTCTTTGTACTGTGGGAAAATTTATTCAGACTTGCAAAATAATTCTATAACATACATTTTCGACAATTGGCGTCAACAGAAGTGTGATTTGGTGTTAGTTTGGTTTGTGTTGAATCAGGTTCATTGCCCATGAATTTCTCCATAAATACCTCAGTTTCTCCTCCCAAATATCACACAAGGAGAATCACAGAACAGGTCAACAAAGTCTAGAAAACTGCAAGCTGCTGTAGACAGAGTGGATGGGTGCTGCCCGGAAACATGCTCTGTCATTAACACGGACACAGCATTTGTTCTGTGATGTCCCCTGAACAACATCATTATCAAGGAAGAGCTACCAGATATAACAACAAACGGTAGTGTGATCAATAGACAGAACACATTCTAGTACCTGGGAATGACAGAACACACCAGAGTACCTGGGAATAACAGAACACATTCGAGTTTCTGGAAATAATCTTTGACATAAGCTTTCCCTTCAAGGAGAGATAGGGGAGAGGATCACACAAGAACTCAATGCTCTGAAAGTGATGGCAGTGGCTGATATGGAGCGAAGAATGTTGCTCACACTTTGGTAGCGTCTGATCATTACGGTGATTGAATATAGTCTGGGAATGCTCACAATATCTGACAGGCAGCTGGTTATGCTAGAAAGCCCTTCTTCGCTGTATATCTATTATACCTATCAACATTTTGCCGGTCCTGTCATCCAAATATGACAGATACTAGATGTTCCTGGTTGAATGTACCTTAGGATCGCAGCAGACAGGGAGCACCCCCGTGCAAAGCTTTACAGGATACTAAGGGACAGGGTTTGAAGATAAGCAGGTCTTGGACGACACACGCTGAAGACAGAGTTAGGTTTGTGTGATGGACAGGGTGGTGTGTGGAGAAGCATGGATAGTGTGCCCTAACAATTAAGCTTAACATAGACTTACAGTTATATTGGGCCTATTTTGCTGAGGGTGCAGAGAATTAGCAGCAGTTGTTAGAGAAGTGTTCGTACATCCTCAGACAGAAGACACTTCACACCCTGGCAAAATATTTGTATGCACTAATTCATCTGCGGTAATGGATAAAAAGAGCGGGTGGGGTTTTATTGCGAAGCAAACGGACATTGTTTAAAAAGAGGGAGTTTGGTATTTGTTACTACCACATCTAGCATCTAGAGAATCGAATTTGATGCTGTGACGGTAGCCTTCCGTTGATTGGGTGGCAACACAGCCAGATATGTTGTGTTTGTACATGATTTACAAAGTATGTTTAGGAAAGTGGAAACTGGTATATTCCAGGTGCATTGAAAGCAGGATGGAGATTGTGAGCACATCATGCATTTTCTACCCAGAGCATGCAGGTGTGCGGGGCAATGCGCGACTGGCTGCTGCTGCTGTTTCTCTGATTGGAGAGCTACTTTATGATGAAAGTGATATGTTGAAGACTTTCTGGAATCGGCTGAAGAGTGCAGCTGAACAGACAGGACATTCATCTATACAACGACTGGCTAAGAAGGTAGTGAGTAGATATTCTAGACCAGTGGTTCTCTACCTTTTTTTGGCCCATGTCCCCTTTACCATATGTTCAGAACGTCATTCCCCCCCCCCCTTTCGAATTTCCTCCCTATAAATCCCCCCTCACCCTTACACAGTATACATAAAATGGAAGCTAAATTTAATACCACATACTAAAACAAGTCTAGACATCTACATAAAACGTGATTTGTGGGTCTTCTTACGTTATAAAACGAATTTCATTAGGGCGAGAAGTACAGAACCGTAAAATGTAGAGGGCAAAACAATATCAAGTAACTGGTTCTTACATTAATGCGATCTTGAAATAATCTTAACCCCCCCCCCTTCCGGAAACCCTAAAATTCCCACGGGGGGGGGGGGAATTCCCCACCGGTTGAGAACCACTGTTCTGGACGATCTGGACGATATTTAAAGCGTAGAGAAAATCAAGGCGAAGTTTTAATCAAATTGCTACTGAAGTGGGAACTTGGGAACTCTTCACTGGCTTTTGAAGTTGGTGTGTGTGTGTGTGTGTGTGTGTGTGTGTGTGTGTGTGTGAGTGAGTGTGTGTGTGTGTGTGTGGGGGGGGGGCGGTGCATGTGTGAGAATATTTCGAATGCAGTGATGTCTATTCTTACATTCAGTATTCAGCATAGCACACGACCTCCGTGGCACCGGCGAGTTTCCAAATGTTGTTTAGCAGAATCATGCATGCAATAGCTTGTGTATGTCAGTTTCGTAATCTGGAAGTTGTGTTTGAGCACTGATTTAGTACAGTCTATTGTTTTCGATTTCAAACTGCCGAGGGTTTTATTGTACACGACACAACACACACACACACACACACACACACACACACACACGCACGCACGCACGCACGCACGCACGCACGCACGCACACACACACACACACACACACACACACAAGGGCCGTTGAGTTTTTCCGCCTTTATCCATGAAGACTTGACAACCTATCCACTGCTTCAGGACCGGGGGAGTGTGGGGGGGGGGGGGGGGGGGAAGAATGATACCATCCCTTTTCTTATTTTATAAAAATCCAAATTCCAAGCCCATGAAACAAAACTGGTCTGCTTGAGCCAGAGACGGATGTGCTAACTTCTGATTTGCTCCGCCCCTCGTCAACGGAAGTTGGAATTACTGAAACGTCTGGTCTCGTACGAGACGTTGCTGTGGTGAACAGGTTATGAATGCATCCATTGGCACCTTGCCGTCTTGACAGACGATAGTTTGTGCTTTAAAAAGGCATAATAACTTTTAACTATGGCGGTAGCGAGTGTGACTGATAAGGCCAATTTGCGCTGTAAATGTCCGTTCACAGTGGGTGCATCTGAACACGTGGTCATTTCCACCATCATGCACCATCTTACGTCTCAAACGCTTGGTGTGTGACTTTTCTGCAATAATTTTCTCCTTTGACTTTATTCCATTTCTGATATTTGCCCTCCATGCAACACGTTCAGCGGCGACTTGCTCCCAATGTGCATTATCAATGCCTGTATCAATCATGTCCCGCTTACACACATCTTTGTATCGTAGTAGAGGCCGACCCTGAGATCTCTTACCCATCTGTAATTCACCAAAAAAGATATCCTTTGGTATTCTACCATCATCCATCCTCCTAAGATGTCCTATCCATCTAAGTCTACGAAGACTGAGCATGGAATAAACTGTCACACAACCTGATCTTTCCAATACTTCAGTATTTGTGATTTTGTCTTGCCACTTAATACCAAGAATTCTTCGCAAACACCGCATATGAAAGCTGTTTAAATTGTTCTCTTGGTGTGAGTAAGTTGTCCAGGTTTCACTGCCATAGAGAAGAGTACTAAGGACACAGGCTTGATAGACAAGGACTTTTGTTTTGGCAGTAAGCTTCCTGTTCTCCCAGACTCTTTTTCTTAACCTGTTCATTGTTGTTGCTGCCTTACCAATCCGGATGTTGATTTCCTGATCTAGAGATAATTTGCTATTAACCACTGATCCTAGATATGTAAAATGGTCTACTATCTCTAGTTCAGCGTCGTCAATAAAGATTGATGGTACCCCATGTGCACCTTGTGACATAATCTGTGTCTTCTTTTTGCTAATTGTTAAACCAAATTCAGAACAAGCATTGGAGAATGCAGATAGTAGACATTGCAATTCTTCCTCAGAGTGGGTCGTAACTGCAGCATCATCTGCAAAAAGCAACTCTCTGATCAGTACCCTCCTAATTTTGGTCTTAGCCTTCAATCTCTGAGCATTGTAGAGGCCGCCATCTGAGCGTGAGTGAATGTATATACCACCATCCTGATCACGAAATGCATATTTCAGTAGAAGTGAAAAGTATATTCCAAAGAGGGTGGGAGCTAGTACACAACCTTGCTTAACTCCACTCTTGATTTCAAATTCTTCAGAAGTTGCACCATCAAACTTGATTATACCCTTCATGCCTGTGTGGAACGATTCCACAATGGACAGAAGAGTTGGTGGGCAGCCAATCTTCTTTAGTGCCTTGAACAGACCCTCACGACTGACCAAATCAAATGCCTTTGTGAGGTCGATGAAGGCAATAAACAGTGGTTGATGCTGTTCACGGCATTTTTCTTGCATTTGTCGCAATGAGAATATCATATCAGTGGTAGACCGGTTCTGTCGAAAGCCACACTGTGATTCGGGGTAGACTTGATCTCCTAGGACTTGAAGTCTGCGCAGAACAATTCTGGCAAATACTTTTCCAACAATACACAGAAGTGAGATACCCCTATAGTTGTTGCAGTCGCTCCGATCCCCCTTGTTCTTGTACAGTGTTATGATGCTTGAATCTTTGAAATCCTGTGGGACTTGTCCTTCACGCCAGCATAGCTCTATTAGCTGGTGGATCTGTATAGTGAGTGTGTCTTGCCCACTCCTGATAACCTCTATTGGAATCCCATCCTTACCTGGAGCCTTGCCAGATGCAAGTTCATTTATAGCACACTTAACTTCTGTTATGGTGGGAAGTGTGTCCAGGTGGTCAAGAGTTGGTAGAGTCTCTATGGCGTTGAGGGCATCATCCGCTAGTTTGGTCTCACTTGAGTAAAGCTCCAAATAGTGCTCTACCCATCTGTCCATCTGCCGTTTCTTGTCAGTGATGATTTCTCCAGTCAAGGTTTTCAATGGTGCACTTCTTTTGATCACTGGACCACAGGCTTTCTTTATTCCTTCATACATGCTTCTTATGTCTCCCTTATCACATGCGATTTGAATGGACTCACATAACTTGATCCAATAATCATTTGCATACTGCCTGGCAGCCTTTTGCACATCCTTCCTAGCTTGCCTTAGCTCACTCAGAGTGTTACGCGTTGGTCTTTCCTTGTTTCTTAATAGAGCTGTCTTCTTCTTATCAATCAGGGGCTGCAGAGTCTCGCTGTTGGCCGCAAACCAGTCCTGCCTCTTATGATCCACAGTGCCGTAAACCCCTACGGCAGTTTTATAAAGAGTTTCCTTAATTTGACCCCACTTTTCATTTACTGTACAATTTTCTGGTGTATCAGTGAAAGCGTCTTCAAGTTGCTGTTGAAACTGAAAGCACTTTTCAGGATCATGAGTGTTAATAATATTAATCCTGGGGCTAGATTTGTGTTTAGCTGTGTAGATTCTCTTTGGTCTCAGTCTAACCCTTGCAACAACCAAAGAATGATCCGTATCACAGTCAGCACTGTGGTAACTACGAGTCAATGATATATGGTTCAGATGTTGTCTCCGTGTGATGATGAAGTCCAGCTGGTGCCAATGGCCGGATCTTGGATGTTTCCATGTGACCTTATGCATCTCTTTTGTTTTAAAAAAAAGAGTTTGTAATACATAGGTCATTACTGGTGCAATGCTCCAGCAGCCTTTGCCCATTTTCATTCATGCGACCGATGTTGTATTTTCCAAGGCACACTGGCCATGAACTCGAGTCCTTGCCCACACGAGCATTGAAATCACCGAGCATATAAATGTAGTCAGATTTTGGAACTGCCTTGATTACGGAGTCTAACTCCTCATAGAACAAGTCCTTCACATCATCAGAGGAATCAAGTGTCGGTGCATATGCAGTAATAATGGTGGCAAACCCACAAGAGGTTGCCAAGCGCAGGGACAATAGTCTTTCATTTCCTCCTGCTGGAATTTCAATCATTCCCAGTAGCGAATTCTTCACTGCAAAGCCCACACCGTGTTGCCTTTTTTTCTGCCTGCCCTCTACCCTTCCAGAAAAAGGTGTAGTTGTTTTCCCTGAGTGACCCTTCCTCAGCGAGGCGAGTCTCCTGCAGGCCAGCAATATCAATGTTAAGACGATTGAGTTCGGCATCAATCACAGCCGTTTTTCTCACATCGTCAATATTGGTCAAGTCAGTGGAAAATCCTGGACACATGGTTCTCACGTTCCAGGTTGCAAGCCGTAGCTTGAGGTTTCTATTTTTATTTTTGTTTGAACCTGGTGCATTGGTTTTACAGCCTGCGATTCAGATTTTGCCCTAGCCCCAAGCACCCATTGAAGCAGGCAGGCTGTGGCGGATCAGCACCCAATTGGCTGGGGGCTGCCCAGCTTGAGGCGGGCGGTAGCTGATCAGTGACACCTATAGGTGTCTCCCACCGTCAGAGGCAACGCGTGGCGCCCCATGTCTACGCCAACTGACAAGGACTTATAACCCGTAACAGTTGCCTCTCGCTTTGATTCCGAGACCAGTTAAGACCAGGGATGGAGTTATTGCCTCTCCATAGCACAAAGCCTGGGCTAAAATATAGAGATCATGTGTTGCCCATGCAGCATGATCCCTCTCTCGGCCTGCCTAGTTCACTCCAGAGGAAAGGTAACACCCCTACATCTGGAACAAGACAACTGCAGAAGCTGCCGGATCAGCAAAGCAATGCTCTAACTGTCCGCCTGTCGGAGCTTCGATCCTAGACCAGTCGCCAACCAAGGCTTAGGGCCTGGTCTGCCCTGCCATGACAATTTTGTCTTTAGCTTGCATTTCCTCGCACCAGGGTAAGGCTTGTACCCTCCCAATTGCGCTCTTCCGCCCGAAGCCGTTGGCACAATGTGGGGTGTCAGGTTTGGTAAGCGCCGCCCAACGTTCGGCGCTAACAGAAACCAGGTAGTACCGTCTACTTTTATACGGTAGCTCAGTCATATCTGACTAAGTAAGACCTGACTAGATATGTTGTGTTGTCTTAGGATGGACAAAGTAAGCTGGTAAAATATGGTGTCGTGTTGTCTTTGGATGGACAGAGTAAGCTGGTTCCTAACACATCTACTGGCTATTTGGAAGCAGACAGCCTTGCGCTGGTTTTCATACAATGGTATGACTGCCAATCTTTCGGAAAGCAATGACACTACTGAATGTAAACTTGCCACGAAATCTCAAACAACCAACAAAAATGTTGGGGATGACTGCAGCGTTCTGTAAAGGATATGCAGCCAACTAATTTGTCTCATTAATAATTTTTTAAATTATCGACAGGTAAGATGTCCGTAAGTACGTACGTAGGAAACAGACACAGACTTAACAGTCGAAATTTAGTCAAGAACACGTTTCCACACTTGAGACGTATTGGGTATATGTGCTAGGCTAATAATTTTTTTTTAAATTGTATTTTCGTGGAGGAATTTTGTGTTGACATTCTGGCGATGGCATTATAAGATGAACTGTAATTTCGTGAAGGAATTTTGTGTTGACATTCTGGAGGCGGCATTATGCACAGAGTACCTGTGTGGGCTGTTGGTTGTCGAGACTCCCGTGTTTTCCACCTTTCACTTGGGGCAGTGACAAGCATTATGTGTGGTATTCACTGACACAGGAACGGAGCATACTGGGGATGACCCCTTGCTGTGAAGTTGGAACCTCGACTAATTAACTAACTAATATTTTTATAAACAAATTAACACTCGACTGGTGATGTAGGCCATGTCACCCCGGCCTGGTTTTACTTCTCAGACAATTCCTGGTAGCCATTTTAGTCTGGGTCGACCTAGGAGTCTGGGTCGATTAACACAAAATTTAAAAAAAAAACATTGGGGATTCGATGACTCGACATGCCTACATAATGATGTCTAGGACAGTGTCTAATTTGTGTGCGTACGCACAAAAGTTGCTGGCGTGTGTGCGTACACAGAAAACGAACACTGGCGTAGACTAACTAGTAGAGGACAATGTCTCTGGCGCTGTGTGTGCGTACACACAAAAATTGTGGCGTGTGTGCGTATACAGACATCGAATTAACTAGCAGAGTACACTGTCTCTGGCTCTTTGTGTGCGTACACACAGAAGTTACTGGCGTGTATGCGTGCACAGAAAGGGACCACTGGCGTAAACTAGCAGAGTTAGGCAGAGTACTATGTCTCTGGCAAGCTGTGTTTACTTCAGCAAAAGTCATAACACCACACATGGTTTCTTTAACATGTGGCGCATCAAGTCGTTACACAAACACCAGGATTGGGTTGTCTGTACAAATGTACGTTATTTATCGTTAGCCTCACCACCATCAGGCTAGTTGGACAGAAAACAGGTTTTTAAGTCGTCTCGTCGTGTCACTTCACTCTCCCAAATTCTCAGCGGTTATCTTTAGCTCTGTTTAAGTGTGAACTATGATGTACCTTCATTGTTGTTTGATGTGGTTCTTTCTTCGGTGATCTCTCTTTCTGTCCCACTATACTTTTTTAAACAGATAACATCCCATATTAAGACCAAATTAAGACAACCTACTTGTGGCATATTTTTCAATAGTTGTATTTTTGCCGCCGTCTTGAAGAATTTGTTCATTTGATTTATTTCCTAACCAGCTTACTCTGTCCATCCTAAGACAACACAACACCATATTTTACCAGCTTACTCTGTCCATCCTAAGACAACATAAGACCATATTTCACCAGCTTATTCTGTCCATCCTAAGACAACACAACACCATATTTTACTAGCTTACTCTGTCCATCCTAAGACAACACAACACCATATTTTACCAGCCTACTCTGTCCATCCTAAGACAACACAACACCATATTTCACCAGCTTATTCTGTCCATCCTAAGACAACACAACACCATATTTTAGCAGCTTATTCTGTCCATCCTAAGACAACACAACACCATATTTTACCAGCTTACTCTGTCCATCCTAAGACAACACAACACCATATTTTACCAGCTTACTCTGTCCATCCTAAGACAACACAACACCATATTTTACCAGCCTACTCTGTCCATCCTAAGACAACACAAGACCATATTTTACCAGCTTACTCTGTCCATCCTAAGACAATACAAGACCATATTTTACCAGATTACTCTGTCCATCCTAAGACAACACAACACCATATTTTACCAGCTTACTCTGTCCATCCTAAGACAACACAAGACCATATTTTACCAGCTTACTCTGTCCATCCTAAGACAACACAAGACCATATTTTACCAGCTTACTCTGTCCATCCTAAGACAACACAACACCATATTTTACCAGCTTACTCTGTCCATCCTAAGACAACACAACACCATATTTTACCAGCTTACTCTGTCCATCCTAAGACAACACAACACCATATTTTACCAGCTTACTCTGTCCATCCTAAGACAACACAACACCATATTTTACCAGCTTACTCTGTCCATCCTAAGACAACACAACACCATATTTTACCAGCTTACTCTGTCCATCCTAAGACAACACAACACCATATTTTACCAGCTTACTCTGTCCATCCTAAGACAACATAAGACCATATTTTACCAGCTCACTCTGTCCATCCTAAGACAACACAACACCATATTTTACCAGCTTACTCTGTCCATCCTAAGACAACACAACACCATATTTTACCAGCTTACTCTGTCCATCCTAAGACAACACAACACCATATTTTACCAGCTTACTCTGTCCATCCTAAGACAACACAACACCATATTTTACCAGCTTACTCTGTCCATCCTAAGACAACACAACACCATATTTTACCAGCTTACTCTGTCCATCCTAAGACAACACAACACCATATTTTACCAGCTTACTCTGTCCATCCTAAGACAACACAACACCATATTTTACCAGCTTACTCTGTCCATCCTAAGACAACACAAGACCATATTTTACCAGCTTACTCTGTCCATCCTAAGACAACACAACATCATATTTTACCAGCTTACTCTGTCCATCCTAAGACAACACAAGACCATATTTTACCAGCTTACTCTGTCCATCCTAAGACAACAGAAGACCATATTTCACCAGCTTACTCTGTCCATCCTAAGACAACACAAGACCATATTTTACCAGCTTCCAAGGTCCTTTAGCTACTTGACACCGGATAATTACAAATTAACTGTCTCAGAGAAAGAGCCCGGGGAATGCCAGCTGCAGTTATGCATTGGCGGGGTTTCTCTCTGTTACTTTCCATAAAACCTCCCAATGTCCTGGGTTTGACAGTAACAATATCCTGGGTTTGACAGTGTCAATGTCTTTGGTTTGACAGTGATAATGTCTTTGGTTTGACAGTGACATGTACAGGAAATATCTGCCTATTTAACCGCAATGAAATAATATATTGTGATGTGTGGTGTGTGTGTATATGTGTGTGTGTGTATGGTATTGTATGTGTTTGTGGTGTATGTCTGTGTTTGTGATGTGTCTGTTTGTGTGGTGTATGTATGATATGTAAGTGTGTGAGTTTGTGTGGTGCATGTGTGTGTTTCGTTTCTGTGGTGTGTGGTAGTAGGGAAATGGCCACCCATGTCAAATAATATAGCGACCAAAAACAATTTGACATCTCCGCAACATTGGTTGATAGAATTCCTTTTAATTGTAAATCTGAAAAGTAAAATAATGAACTAAATGTGACATACAATAATGCCGAGAAGTTTAGCTGATATACATTGTAACATTAAGTAAAATATCATTGTAACATTAAGTAGAAACATTACTGTAATAATGTGGAAACATACATCATTCAAGAGTCATCGCCACAGGGAAGCTGAAGCAAACAATGTTAAAATCCCGCTATAGGTCACTGAAGTGCTACGATCATCACATGTTGTAGGCCTGAGTGCATGGATGAATAGGTGGCCAATCTTTCCCTCCCGTAGATAGCGACGAGCCAAGGAATCGAACCCTCGTTCGACAGCTCTCATGTATTGACAGCGCACTTTCATAACTGTTACACCAACGCGCCCGCTAAAGGGGAATTGAGCAACACATAATTTCCAGTACCGTCTATCAGCTAGATTGTCTATATTTGTTTGCTTCTATTTCCACAAAATTCGAATTAATCTTCTGTACATCCACATTCATAGCATCTCTTTTCGATTCTCTAATTGCTTACTATCTTCCCTTAATGAAACATATACGCAATATATTCCCAAAATATTATGCACAATATCTCAGTGAAATGGTCACAAACTAATTAGTAGTGGTATAGTTTATTATATAAGTAATAACTTGGTCAGCTGCTGCAAAACAAAGATTTATATATTTTAACTTTGAAGCCAAATATTACATCTACATGAAGACATTGACTGTGGGAGAGTAGTAAGGGAATCTGACATAACAGAACAAAAAGTGTCGGTTGGCGTCGTGTGGGGATTACAATATATGGAACTGTACACAGTTATTATTGTTATATTAATATTACCGTTGGCGTTGGTTTGTCACGAGACAGATATGGCCCCAGCATATAGATATAGCGAAAACAGAGCAAGTGGTGGCCCTCTGTAAACGACGAGTTTATAGATTAAATGAGGCTGTCAATATTACCATGGTTGAGGCACACCCAACACTCGCTCAAGATGTCACTTCTTAAACTACTTGAATATCACCATGGTTGAAGAAAACCCAACACTCACGGCAGCCTTAACCTACTGAAAGACAAAATGATGATAGAACAAGGAAGCTACGAGGGCGAGTCAATAAGAAAGTCACGCAGTTCTGTGGGATGACAGGTAAATGTAAATGTTGGTGTTTTCTACAGGTGTCATTAGGTGACAGCAACATCGAACTTTACATTACCGTTCGTCAGGTGGCGCTAGGTGTCTCATGGGCATGCGCAGGGCATAAACAAAATGGCGACTGTACTTACGGAGTGTTCAACCAAAGAGCAACGTGCTGTTGTGCGTTTTTTTTTTTTTGTTTTTTTTTTGTGGGCAAAAGGACTGCCTGCAAAGGACATTCATAAGAAAATGCTTCCTATTTATGCTGACCAAAGTTTGTCCCGTAAAGTGGTGCATAGCTGGGTAGAAAAATTGTCTCAAGGACGCTCTAAAGTTGTTGATGAAATCCGATCTGATCGTCCTGTTGAGATTGCAACAGCGGGTGGAGCAGATGATTAGAGGTGGCAGGCGAGTAACGATAGACTCTGTAGTATCTGCAATAGGGTGCTCACATGGTTCAGCATACAGCATAATGCATGATCGATTGAAATTGAAGAAAGTGTGCTCAAGGTGGGTACCGAGACAATTGAAGGTGGAACACAAAATGAACCAATCTGGCCTGTCCTTGCATCGTCTCTGTCGATACGAAGATGAAGGAGAAGATATGCTGAACAGGACTGTTACTGGGGACGAATCATGGGTGCATCACTACCAGCCCGAATCAAAGCGTTCTTCAATGCAATGGAAACATCCTTCTTCGCCCTGTGTCCAAATATTCAAGGTTACGCCATCAGCAGGGAAGGTTATGCTGACAGTGTTCTGGGATTGTCAAGGAGTACTTTTAACCAATTTCAAGAAGGAAGGTGACAATGTGAATTATGAATCGTACTGTGAAGTTCTATCGATGATTCATGAAAAAGGTCGCTTAAAAGTCGACAGCGTCGACTTCATTGCACCAGGTTTTATCCCATATGGCTCGGTCTCTTACCGCAGCATGGAAAGCGTCGCACAAAGCACGAACCCCATAGCTCTAGCGACGACCCACAGGAGTCTCCGAAAAAATTTCACTCGGGAACCAAAGGACGCGGCCCGGAATCGAACCCACAACATTCGGAGCCCGAGTCAAATGGCTTGATCACTTAGCCACGGAGACTCTTTGAAGAAAACGCCCAGGACTGCTGACTGGAGGAGTGTTGCTTCTTCATGACAATGCTAGACCACATACGGCTCGATTAACCCAGGAGAAAATTAACCAACTAGGATGTGAAGTTCTGGAACATCCACCTTACAGCCCCGACGTAGCCCCTAGCGATTTCCACCTTTTTGGTCCATTGAAAACCCGCCTTGGCGGGAGACATTTCGCGAATGACGCCGAAGTTGAATGTGAAGTGAAAACGTGGTTTAGAAAACAAAGCACGCAATTCTATACAGCCGGTTTGGGAGGACTGATAAAACGATGGGATAAGAGCATCAATGATGGTGGAAATTATTATGTTGAGAAATAAAGGAACAATGTATGTATAAAAATAAACTGGTTTGAAGTTGTTATCATATTTAGTTACTTTTTTGGTTTCTACAGCCATTTGTGACTTACTTATTGACTTCCCCTCGTAATATTATCGGGAATATACATATTTCATCTGCAGATTTACAATCCAACACTGCCCGCTCGGCTGTTGCCCATGATGTTTCACAGCTGTAAGTGTTGTCACTGTGACCTGTTTCAGTTCTATGCGTGTGTTGTATCCCAAGTGGTGAAGTTAAACACCAGCGTATCATTGTCCAGCGGCACGTAGGTAGACACACCTGGGAGATAATAGTGAATATTTAAATGATGTGACAAATTGTGCATACTACAGAAAGAATTCATTGTAAATTTGCGATTATCACGGGGTTCACCTTCGAACAATATCAATGACTATGTGTTTTAAGTATTTCATCCAATAAGTATAATTCATTAATTCATTTCAAATCATATGCAACTATACAGAATGCACCTGACGATATGCACCGAGATCTGCCAGGCAGTAATTCATGCAACGAATCGTTTGTGGCTTATGTGTTTAACCAATCTACTGTTTTCTGACACTATTTTGCCTACATTTTTGTAATTGGGAATGTTCTAAATATTTTTTTTTCTTAGGTACAGCGAAGGAGTTAACTGGCAAAAGTATAGACTTCATTGTACAGATATTATCCCAGCTAGATCAGTCTTTTTCCTCGCAGCAGCTGAGCATCGCAGAGAGCACGACTCTTTAGTCCGGCGATGATCTCCAGGGGTATCTGAGAAAACTGCACTCGCGAAAGGAATGAAGACGTCCTTAACCGAACAACTACCTTCTGATCTAGAGTAGATGGTCCATCCACTCGGCCACGAAGAAACTCTTCGTAAACATATGTGCTACAAACAGATGTTATACACACACCCACACACACACACACACACACACACACACACACACACACACAAACACACACACACACAGATATATATATATATAGTCGTCCAAACTTGTATATGGAAAATGCTATGATAGCAGATCAATATACACTCGTATAAGAAAAAGACAAACAATACTCTTTGCTTACATAAAGAATAGAGAGGCATTCGATTGCAAATATCGTGGGAATGATCAGTGGCCAGAGAGGCTGGGAGAAATTATGCTGGGTGACCTAAGGCGGTGGCATGGAGGAATTGATCCAGAATAACAAGGACCGAGATCTATGGAGAGACAGCATGCTTACGTTATTTGGCAGGGCACACGATGATCGAAAATGGGTCATAGAATGGTATAAATTAATTTCGTTATCTTTACGGCCCCGTTTGCTGTCTGCCTGTCTGCCTAACTATTTGTCTGTCTGTCTGTCTATCTGTCTGCCAGTCTGTCTGCTTGCTTTTCTGTCTGTCTGTCCGCCTGTCTGTCTGTCTGTCTGTCTGTCTGTTTATCTATATGCCTGATTGTTGTCTGTCTGTATGAAAGAAACCAATGTTCACAATGACCTAATTTGATGGCCAGTAGGCCTACAGCTAAAAACTGTACCGACATTCAAATAATGCAAATTTATTGAAACAAAAGACAGAATGTAAGACGGGAGCTCTGTTCAAGTTATAAAGCTTTAAATATAATATGCGTTCGTTTGTTTTCTTTCTCCTATTCTCTCTCTCTCTCTCTCTCTCTCTCTCTCTCTCTCTCTCTCTCTCTCTCTCTCTCTCTCTCTCTCTCTCATTCTCACGGTCTCTCTAAGCAAACACACAAGCACATATACACACATGGCTCCTGGGTATTCGTGACATACAAACACACACACACACACACACACACACACACACACACACACCCACCTGGCTCTTGGGTAGATGTGATAAACAATCACAGACACACACAAATGGCAATGACATGTAACCACACACACATACACAGATGGCATGTGACATGCAATCACACACAAATGGCTTCTGCGTACACGTGACATACAAACACACACACACACACACACATACACACCAATGGCTTATGGGTACACGTCTAACATACACACACACACATACACATACACACAAATAGCTCCTGGTTACACGTGACATACACACACATACACACACACACACACACACACGCAAATGTCTTCTGGTTACACGTGACTTACAAACACACACACACACACATAAATGGCTTATGGGTACACGTCACACACACACACACACACACACACACACACACACACATATATATATATATATATATATATATATATATATACACACACACACACACACACATGGCTTCTGGGTACACGTGACATTAAAACACAGACGTAAACGGTACATTACCCAATTGCAGACTATTGCCGCTCGAGTGCTCAATGACCTGCCAGTACGTCTTGTCGCTGACCGAGGCTGCCACGCCGTTGATTTTGGTGATCATATATCCCAGAGTTCCATAGTGCTCTGCGGTAAATCTGTGAAATAGTTATATATTGTTCCAAAAAACAAAAAAAAACAAAAAAGAAACGCAACATGTTTTACAATATGTTACTTTTATAAAGGATATTCGCTGATTGGACATCAGTCAACATATCGACTGTGTCCATCTGGTCATTAACTTCTCGTGGTTATCTGAATTGTACTCACCTCAAGATTGGCGAGGTCGCGAAAGAGATCAAGGTCAAAACAACATTTTTGACAATAACTCGTAACAGGTACATGATAACCCCGTGAAACTGACTGAACACAAAATTCTCTGACCGTATTATTGAATGCCTATAAAAGATTCAAGCTCCTCGAACAAATTCAGTTGAAAATGCAATACGCAAGTATAAGTCATCTCACTATAGAACAACGACTCATCATCATTGGACGTTTACGGCTGGACAGTCACAAAGTGTGGTAGCCGGAGAATTTAATGTGGTTAGAAGCACCATTAGTCGCCTATGGAGGTGATTTCAAGAAACTTGCTCAGTGGCAGACCGGCAGCGCAGTCGAAGACCCAGAATCACAATTGCTGCCGAAGACCGCTTCATACGGTTGCGTCACCTGAGGAATCGATGTGCATCTGTGTCCTCCACAGTCCAATCAATGCCAGGAGCTCGTCGAATTTCAGATCAAACGGTCAGGAATGGCTGCACGACGCTGCTCTTTGAGCTAGAAGACCCTACAGAGGTCATGTTCTTACGGACCATCATCGCTAGAACCGAATGTATTTGGCGAATCAGAATCGTCAATAAAATGTTGGTACAAGTTTGCAATTGAAACTGCAATAATGTTGCGTTTCTTTTTCTTTTCTTTTTTTTTTTTTCTTTTTTTCGAACAGTGTACATTCGCATTAATTAGAACCGAGGATATTTCTAGAGGTAATTAATTGTCTAATTGATCAGTGGTTTGTTACGTCGAAGACCCGTGTACCATAGAATATTGTGTTAGTGGCAATCAATTGTCTATTTGATCTGTGATTTTTTTTTTTTTTTTTTTTGCATTGAAGAGCTGTGCAGCATTGAGTTTTACTGCACTTGCTGACTAAGAAACTTGTTCGTGTGAAATCCATAGAAGTCGCAGGATCATTGTTTCTCCGAGCAGTACGGTTGGGAGATCGACAAAGCCTCACAACATTGGCATGTTTATAATTTTCTGGGAATTACGAAAAGAAAGGCTGTCAGACTTCCACTCCCACCTCATTATCCGTGTCTTGAAGGAAGTAAATCAGATTTGATGCATCTTAAGGATCGAGCTGCTGCTGTTTAGTGGTTAGCGCACTTCCAAGAGGCAGAACTATTGTGTCCGCCAGTACGGCTCTGAGTTCGACATAGTCTTATTAAACTGAGCACAAGAAAATTGTCAGTACGAATCCTGTCCATGCTCTATTGTAGGTTTAGGAGGATGCTAGACCTGGCTAATGATGATCCTTTTATTAGGCATGTCGAAAAGGCCATGACTCGAAATGCAAGTGTTTCTACAATGAGCCGATGTCGAAAGTTGGAAGTGATAGGTTCAACTCCTGCAGCAATAGCTATAGTTTTCAGTTTTAATAATTGTCTGGGAAGGAAAATTGACTAGGAAAGGTACTGGCTACCCGAACTAATATGTCGTGGGTACATTTTTTTTCTTTAAATTGTCCCAAAGCAGTTTCCTGCCATAGGTCTTGATGTGATAGGATCAGTTTGTAGGCCTGAATGCATTGAGGAATAGGCGTGTGTAAAATTTTGCAATAAAAAGTACATTTTTTTTCAGCTCACAAACTTGGGAATTAGCAGTCAGCGCATTTTCCAGACGATAAAGAATGTGAGCCTATATTATGTTAGTCATTACTACTATTGCACGTCCCAGACGTGTTTTCTTTAGCCGGGATTCCCTAATAATATCACAACAGACTAGCCAGTTTGTAGACATCACGGCGCCTAATTGGCGAGTTTAGAATGCAAAAGGCACAAGAGGTTAACTTGAAATACCCTAAACAACAGGAGGAAGGCATTGTCGTACTTGGGAAGTTAAACATAACTGTGCAAGAAATTCGTTTAGATTACTTAGATAGTTTAGGCGGGTATTTGACTTACGGAATCCATTATTCGGACATTCCTAAGGTGTTAATAAACAATGTAATCTCCCTAAATGAGGGGAGAGCAGGGGGGGGGGGAGATCATGCTGGTTCATATATGATGGAGACGAGGCTGTCCCAGAGAAGTCAGTCATGGAATGGTGAACAGCCAAGTGTGGCCATTTTAGACAATATGTTTGTGTGATTTCAGTGGATATTGTACAGATAAGCTCTGTTTCACTGGTGACATATGTAAGGGACATTTGTAGTGATAGCCCTGTCTTGTGAAAGGGATGTAAGCGCTTGCAGTTAATAGTTCTTTCTCTCTGTAGAATGGGGTTAAAGAGTGCTGTCTAACGAAATTACTTATTCTGGAAATAAATTGATGCGTTCTCTTTTGCTCAAAAAATAATAAATGGATTATCCTTCTTTCACTACTGCTAGGAAAATCTACAGATAATCTATCTTGGTAAGACAGTGATTTAATGTCGGTTATTATAATAGTGACTTCAGTATATCCTTTCATATATTAGGTGAATGCTCATATATATATATATATATATATATATATATATATATATATATATATATATATATATATATATATATATATATATATATATGTTAGTGACGTTCATTTGAAACCCGTTCCAATGGCTTTATTACACAAGCATGAAAGAAACATTAACAGGTGTGGTAGAATTAAACAAAGCATTCATTTTGAATGAATTATGCACAATGGGATGGCCAGAAGAAGTCGCCATAGGCATTCAGGCAAGCATCCCATTGCTTAGGTAGGTGGCGAATGCCGTCCGCAAAAAGGGATTGTGGTTACTCACTGAACCAAGTGTTTACCGCGTTCATTACGTCTACATCTGTGTGCAATCGTTGCCCCTTGCGAGCTTTTTTGTTTCCAGAGATTCGAGCACAGGAAAATCACATGGTGATAAATCAGGACTATAGGCTGGATGTTGCAGAATTTCCAACCTTTTCCTTGCTAACGTCCTGTACAATCTTTGTGACATGCGGGCGAGCATTATCGTGCAACAAAATCACACCGTGGATTTTTGCAGCCTGTCTAGTGTTTGCTAGTAGTGGGTAGAGTTGATGTTGACACCAGGTTCTTTAAAGTCCGCCAACAATAGCCCTTCATGGTCAAAAAATTCGCTTAGCATAACGTGCCTGTCATCGTCTTGCTCGTATCTAGGTAACTAAACTTGGGTTCATACAGGCAACAATAAATCTGTCCGCTATGAGATCGAATATTTATTGTATTTACATATACAGTATGCGTTGGCGCAGTGGGTAAACAGACCCGCGCTATATTACATATCACAAATAGTGAACATCAAACACATAAGTATCATTCAACAGTCTAGCAAACTATCTAGCCTATGTCTATATATCTATTGATATCTATAGAGTCCATCAAAGGCAGGCCCTGTTGCCTCTCTCAAGTCCGTCTGTCCTCTGCCGGTCCACACGTGTCCCAATCCGACACGGGTGGTAACTCTGTCCGAGTTCCTCGTGGACCCCGCAATAGGCGGGCCACATCAGTGTCCACGGAACCCTGGACTCAATGACCAGTCCTTCTAGAAGGCTCTAGATTACTCGGGCTCTGAGTGACTCTGTTCTATCCCTTGGGCTGGAGTTGTAGCCCTCTAAATAATGTCTCTAAAGGTGAGGCGGTGACAGGATTCCCCCTTCTCCCCTGATGACGTTTTGTTATAGGGTAATTAGATATGTTCTAATTCTGTCACCGAATCACATAAAGTTGGTGTTTGTGGTTTGGTGGGCAGTAACCTGGTAACCTACATAGTGGCACTAAAACTCATGTATTCTCCCATACACCACTTCTCTGATTTGGTAAAGAGATCACTCTGTCTCCTGTGTCCTTAATCATGCTTATCAGACCGAAGTTACGTGACGTTTCAGTAGTTGTATTTACAACCCGCCCTTCTCAATAGTACCCAACTGGTACCCAGACAATTAACCTCTGTATTAAAGAGAGTTAACAAGACCGAAGTCCTGGCTAATTAAGTACACTTTCAAATCTTGATTTGTGTGTGCATTTCAATACACTTTTACTCTCGTATGTTGTATAATGCTAAATATGTAGTTACCTTGTTATTTTATCCCCCTCAGACTACATGTGTTCCTGTTGGCTTGTTAGTGTGTTGACTACTAAGTTGCTTTTTGTAATAAAGTGAATGTATTTTAAATTGATAGTGTTGAGTTTTAAGGTTTGTGTACTGTGTGTGCTGAATGTGTGGCGTATTTCCAAGCGTCACGAGTTGGGATAACCTCCATCATGAACTACTGCACTGTGTGCAATACATGATCAGGCATTCCAAGTAGTGGTGCTTAGATGTATCCTAACTGCTAAACTAAGTATATTAACTGACTATTAAACTAAGTACTACACATGTATTCACAAATTAGACAAGTCATGCAATTTACATGAAAGACGCAGACAAATTAAAATAAATACGGTTTGCGTACAATTTGTCCGCCAAGTGTATCGTTCTCTCATTTAATCCATTCACACAGTCATTCACTCACTTTTCATTCAAAATAGTATTTGGTTAAAATATATAATTAAAGTTGAGGTAAGTGTTATTGCCCTTAGAAAAAACGGGCTAGGCGATATTTGCCCTTTAAGAAAATACGTACTTCTTGTACGATGACTCAAAAATGGGTTATAATTTACACAGAGACAATTGTATAGGACGGTTCTTTAGCCTATGAATAGCACCGCCTGTAATATTAACTTAGAATATGTACAAATTACAGGTTAACACATTTTATATACATCATTAATGCAAATATAATACATATTTAGTAATTAACTAATTAAATAATTAAATCCAACGATGATGTGCGCGTTGTCCTCCTGTTGTTAGCGTGTTATGCCATGAATGTTAAAGTTAGTATGGTTGTCTCTTGAGTGTTGTAGTCGATGTCGTTCTGTTTCGGCTGTTTGTAAAGTTTCGTAGTAACAGCAAGTATGGAATGTTCTCAATGTCCCATATAACGTGTTCTTACAGAATTCTGAGTTAGTTCACTGGTTGATCTTATTGGTTGACGCACAGTTAACGTTTCTTGCTGGAATCGGTGTAGAGCTTGGGCACTTGATAGTATAGCTCTTAGTGTATAGCTCTTCAAGTATCATGTTCGTGGGTGTCGTAATTAACTTAATCACTGAGAGTACTCTAGCAGGTGTAGAGTTACACTGTTATATGCAACCGACTAAAAGTATCACAGTTTATAGTATGGCTAATGGTCGATGTGATAAGAGTCATTCTACTGGCGCATTTATCTGCCGTGATAATAGGTCAGCCATAATGTTGTCCGTACCTTTAATATGGCGGATTTCGAAGTCGAAATCTTGAAGTAGAAGACACCATCTTTGTAGTCGATGGTTTTTAGGCGACCCATGGTTAAGGACCAATAATGGCGAACTGTCCGTGAGGACCACAAAGTGACTACCTAAGAGGAACTTAGATAATCTCAATATACAAAACAATAAGCTTAAAGCCTCCAATTCCACTGTGGCATAACGTGTCTCTGCCTTCTTTAGTTTGCGGCTCACGTAGAGAATCGGGTGTCTCACTCCATCCATTTCCTGCATTAAACATCCTCCTATTGCGATAGCGCTCGCATCTGTGGTCAAAATAAAGGGTAAATTTATGTTGGGTAATCGTAAGACTGGTGGATTAGAAAAAATATGTTTCAATCTACACATTGCATCATCTAAGCTGGTACTTTTACAAATTTTTGATGGATGATTTTTAGTTAACATATCAGAAAAGACTGAGGTGAGTTCTGCCCAATGTGGAATGAATTTAGAATAATAGTTAATAAGGCCAAGTAAACTTCTAATCTGTTTCTTGGTGGTAGGCACTTCTAGATTAAGGATCTTAGAAACAATTTTATCATCTGTCAACAATTTGCCTTCAGAAATTCTGTGACCAAGGAAGTCTATTTGTGTATAACCTATTTCAACCTTGGAAGGTTTGATAGTAAGTCCAAAAAGAGAGATTTGGTTGAAGACTTGTTTGAGGGTAAGTAGGTGAGAAGTCATATCAGAAGAATGGACGCATATATCATCAATATAGGCTACTACATCTTTAATTCCGTGTAATAACAATCTTGTTAGTCTCACAAATGTGGCCGGTGCGTTCTTGAGACCAAACGGAAGATATAGCCATTCGTACAAACCGAGAGGTGTTGCGAATGCTGTTATATGTCTACAAGAAGGGTGTAGTGGAACTTGCCAATATCCTTTCGCTAAATCGGTCTTGGAAAATAAGGATGATTGAGCCATATTTAAGATAAGATCTTCACAGCTGTTCATTGGCTCTGCATCCGTTGTTGTTCTTGTATTTAATACTCTATAGTCGATGCACAAGCGGATTGTCTGGTCCTTCTTTTTCACCAGAACAATCGGTGAAGAATATTGAGACATCGATTTTTGAATAATGCCATTCTTCTCTAAATCTAAAATTTCTTTATCTAAATTAGATCTGTAATGGAGAGGAATAGAATATGGACTACATTTGACCGGTCTCAGATCTGTCAGCACAATTGAATGTGTTATTTTATCAGTGCGTCCAGGTTTGTTAGAAAAGATAGATTTATACTCGTCAAGGATAGTCAAAATGTCTTGTCGCTGTTGTTGTGTCAAAGTGTCAGAGATATGTATGTCATTTATACTTCCGTCGTCAGTCATGATTGGTACAGGGATTTCAGTGTTGTCCACGTCTGTCTGATTTATCACAGATGCTACTGTTTGTAAATTGTCTTCAATGTCATTGTCGTCGTCGCTGAGATCAATCGTTGTCAATATGTCGTCAAATTTGTCGTCGCTGTCGATATCACAGATTGTCGGTAATGTACATATGTCTTCGTCGTTTTCGTCGTCGTAAGAGTGTGTCGTTAACGATGCTTCGTTTGTCGAGGTGTCATTTCGTTGGGAAATTGTCGTTTCGTCTCCGTCACCAGTTCGTTGAGTCAGTTCATTTGTCTCATTGTCCTGTCTAACATAATATGGTTTCAACATAGTTACATGGAATAATTTCAAGTTTCTATTTAAAGAGAATGCAGTAGGGTTATTCCCCTTGTTGACCAGTTTCTGACATATAACACAAGATGTACAAAAGGTTTTAATG
The DNA here is from genome assembly GCA_963921405.1 of Cepaea hortensis. Lineage (NCBI taxonomy): Eukaryota > Metazoa > Mollusca > Gastropoda > Stylommatophora > Helicidae > Cepaea > Cepaea hortensis. The sequence goes on along the minus strand of OY992878.1, from coordinate 147,595,995 downwards.
TCTTGGTCAAACTTTGGCCAATAAAACTGGGTCAGGACAATAGCCCTGGTCATTTCGTATGTCATATGACCTCCAAAAGGGGAGTCATGAGCTATTTTTAGAACTTTGTCTCGATGTGCTTGTGGTAACAGTACTTGCTGTATCGTGGTCTGCTTTGTTGTGTAAAATCTAGTTAAGATGTTGTTCTGTAGCCTAAATGTCCACGATGCGTTCTTTGTTAATTTTGGTTTAAGTCCTACTAACTTAAAGTATGGTGCAAGTGTAGGGTCATTTTTCTGTTCATTTCCAAAATTGATGTTAGTTGCGTTTGGCGCTATTATTTCTAATGATTCCTGTAGTTGGTCAGTGTTGGTTTTATGGGTTGTCTGTCGTGTTATTGCATTTGTGTGTTGTGTGTTTTGTTGCACATTTACAGGCTTGGTACTTGGTACATCAGTAGCATCCTCAATTCGAGGTTTTAATTTGGTCGTATAGCTCACAGATTCGACCGCCCCTGCATTGTACACCTCGGTGAATTCTTTCTGAATTACCTCAGTGGTTGTCTCCCTTGGTCTTTTGGCAGATTGATACAAGCATGAATGGTGTTTCTCTATAGCATCGCTGTTTGTGGGGGGAATACCGTTTTTATGCTCCCACTCTCTGATTTCCTTCTCAGAGCATGCTCGTATGTTGGGCAAATTCCCAAGTATAATATCAGCGACTGGATTTTCAAGGATAGCGCACAATACTTGTCCTGATATGAACGGTGTTCGAATTTCGACCAGAGCAAGGGGGTATTTCTCTATAGTACCTGAGAATGTGCGACAAGTCACATGTTTGTCTGTGTAGTCTTTAGTGTCTATTAATGTTTTCTTTATCCCACAGAGCGTTGCGCCGGAATCACGAATTAATGTGCACTTTTTGTTGTTTACAAACCCTGTAGAAAAAACTAGCTTGCCTGTAGATGACAAAGCAGCGTTGGCTGTTTCATTTGAAATAGGGATAGTGTGGCCACATAGTAATGTTGTGTCAAGTTGGAACTTCGTACAGGTGTTACACTTACTGTCTGTAATGGTGTCAATAATTTGTACAGCATTTCCAAGCTCGCTTTCATTGTCGTGTTGATTATCACAATCATTCAGTGATTCAATCTCTTCGTCTGACGACGTTTCCACTAGTGCGGCATTGGCTTGTTTCAATAACTTTCGGCCATCACAAAAGCGACTATAGTGGTCAAAACTGCGGCAAAAAAAAACATTTAACCGCTCTCTGGTAAGCATTGCGCTTGGTCTTCTGTTTCTCCACCATCATCTTGAGGTGGTGAGGGTAGTTCGGCGATTTGTCGCACATAGAGCAATTGTCGTGATTCAAACCGCAATACTGGCATTTAACAAGTTTACTGACATTGGAGCGAGGTTTGAATTTACTCTCTGTTTGTTTGGAGTATTTGGTGTTCACTACTGCAGCTGCTGTATCGTTGTGACTTATGTTCAGCTGAAAAATATCCCTATTTGCTGTGAAAAATGCATTCCCCTTTGCCTCTATTTCCTGAATACTTTTGCAATCCATTTGTTTTAAGAACTTGGCAAAAGGTGTGGGGATGGTGCTAACTATTTTGTCTATAATAATAAGCTCTTTAAGTTTGTCATGGCTATTGTTGGTTTTAGCCGAGTTGATCCATTTTGTGCATACGTCTTGGACTGTACTGACATAATCTATAAAGGTTTGGTTTGGTTGTGGTGATAATTTGGCAAATTGTTGTTGGTAACCTGCAGTATCTAAAGAAAAATGTTGGAGAATGCGTTGTTTTAAGTAATCATAGTCTTTTCGCATTTCCTGTGGTACTGTCTCTATTACTTTTAGTGGTTCAAGAGCTAAGTTTCTCATTAGAATAAATGCCCAATCTGATTTAATGATCTTATGGTAGGCCATGAGACACTCAAAATTTTCTAAGTAGGCGCTGATGGAATCTCCTGAGCAGAACGCCTTCACGAGGCCTTTATACTTATTATATTTTTGTTCTTCCTCTTTGCTTCTTAGCTTATTTATCGATATTTCTGCGTTGGACTCAAGCTCCATCTGTTTTAATTTTATTTGTGTTTCGGCATTCAATTGGGCCTGTTTGGCCGCCGCCTAAAGCTCCAGTTGTTTTTCCTGAGCCTGCAATTGCATTTTTTTTTCTTCAATTTGCATTTGCATTTTCTTGTCTTCTGCCTCCATTTGCAATTTCTTTTCCTCTGCCTGCATTTGCATTTTCTTTTCTTCTGCCTCCATTTGCAATTTCTTTTCCTCTGCCTGCATTTGCATTTTCTTTTCTTCTGCCTCCATTTGCAATTTCTTTTCCTCTCGTTCTATCGCTCTTTCTTCACGGGCAATGTTTTCTGCGTGCGTTTTCTGTGCCCATTCTGACAATTTCTCTTCTTTATAACCTAGCTTTATTCCTTGCTCAATGCATTTATCTAAGGTAGACATTTTGTGTTTTACTTGTTTGTAATATTTATAAAGTTAAATCCCTTAGAAAAAATGTTGTGTAGTCGAAAATTTGGTTAACTCCCTTAATTATTAATGTGTAAATCAAAATGCAAGGTTATATTGGTGACAAGGTCATGAATATGCCAACAAATCAATATGAAGCAACATAATACATTGATGAAAGATGAGAAGTACAGCTTAGAGTTACAATGGGTATGACATGAAACTTAGCTTTCAATCTGAGAACTCGCCGATGTTGTCCCAGAAAGCCTGTCTTGTAATCTCGCCACTGTTGTAAAGGTTACATAGGTTGCACGCGCCACTATTCGCGGAACAATCTGCTCGTAGAGTGAGAAAACATTAGTAACAGTCAAAAAATGTCACAGTCATGTCAAAAATAGTTTACAAATCACAATAATGAGACACACTGCTTAGGCACTGCTGAGACACTGCTGAGGGACTCAGATTAATTCTATTTTATTGCTAGATAGCTACTAATGTTTTAACTTGTAAAGTTAACCATTTATGGTACATAAATCAATTTAGTGATTTTACATGGCAATTAATAGTTATTTCACAATAGATTTTATGCCAAAACCGGAAAACTAGCCCCCAAAAAGCCTGTCATCGTCTTGCTCGTATCTAGGTAACTAAACTTGGGTTCATACAGGCAACAATAAATCTGTTCGCTATGAGATCGAATATTTATTGTATTTACATATACAGTATGCGTTGGCGCAGTGGGTAAACAGACCCGCGCTATATTACATATCACAAATAGTGAACATCAAACACATAAGTATCATTCAACAGTCTAGCAAACTATCTAGCCTATGTCTATATATCTATTGATATCTATAGAGTCCCTCAAAGGCAGGCCCTGTTGCCTCTCTCAAGTCCGTCTGTCCTCTGCCGGTCCACACGTGTCCCAATCCGACACGGGTGGTAACTCTGTCCGAGTTCCTCGTGGACCCCGCAATAGGCGGGCCACATCAGTGTCCACGGAACCCTGGACTCAATGACCAGTCCTTCTAGAAGGCTCTAGATTACTCGGGCTCTGAGTGACTCTGTTCTATCCCTTGGGCTGGAGTTGTAGCCCTCTAAATAATGTCTCTAAAGGTGAGGCGGTGACACTTACTAGCGGAAATCTGTAACTTGAATTTTTTGGCTTTTGGTGATCCAGCATACTTCAATTGCATGCTCTCTCTTTTGCTACTCGGCTCAAAGTGGTGACACCTTGATTTATCGCCTGCCACTATGCGGAAGAGAAATGCATCACCCTCCATTCTGAAATGAAGCAAGTGGTAAAACACCATCCCATGCGTTCCTCTTTTCAGTGGTCGGTCACCATCCGTGGTACCCACTGTGAACACACCTTCCGATATTTCAGTTTATTACAAACGACCTTTTGAATTGTGCCAATTGACACATCAAATTCTTTCGCTAGCAAACGTGTGCTTTAACAACGGTTCATCTGTACTGCTGCATCAATTTTAGAGATGGTTTTTTTTTTCTATTGCAACAATATGCGCTTGACCCGGCCGTCGAAGATCTGTCGAGAACTGACGTCCTTTCCGAAACATTCGTGCCCAGTCTCTCACTGTTGTCTTCGACACACATTTGTTACTGTACGCAGCCTGCTTTCTTCTATCAATGACCACTTGTCGACATCCTTCAAATGAAAGAAACTAAATCACCGCTCTTTGAGCTTCTTTGGATGGATTTTGGATCAACCGGCCAATTTCTCAACGGTCAGAAACTGAACCTATGCATCATGGGACGATAAGCACTGGCTCTGTTATTCATTGGTCAGTATTTATCGCATGACTATGACATGATTATGTTCAGCGTACGCAATTACGCGCTGTGCAGCACGAACGGATTTTAAATGAACGCCCCCCCCCCCACACACACACACACACACACATATATATATATATATATATATATATATATATATATCTTTTGATTAGTAAACATGTCATGGTTATGTACAGTCCTCTGCCCTGAAGGAGGAAATGATGGACAATAATTTTGTGACGATGGCACTCTGAGTTGGAGCTATAGCAGTGAACTGGACCAATGAATGGTTGAGTGTACTATTGAGTAGGAGGCTTGGTGCACGAAGGGGATGAGACGTGCCTTGCAGACATGATAGAGGGATGCCTAAGTTATGTGGGTATGTGTGTGGGTGAGAGACACAGCTAGTCATAGGAGAAACAACACACAAAAGAGGAGGTATAGACCTGTTGTGTGGATATTAAGCTCTTTAATTCCTTTTTCCAAATTTTATTGTGAGGATGAGTACATGTCAGTGTACGTATTGTCAACAGATAATGATGGGATGTGTCTTGGACTTACATATGATGCCCTAGGGTGGGAAAGTCTATATACTGAGTGTCGATTTAATCCGGTAGGGTTCGTCGTCGTTTTGGTGTTGCCATGGGGAGCAGAGGACGTTCTATAAAGTTGCCACTCAGGACTGGCGTTGCCACACGAGACTGAAGCTAAGTAGCATACCAAACCCATATATCCTCATATTAGATCAGTGGCCAACAACAGTATAGTCACCTTATACCTTCAGTTAGTCTTCCATAAATTAACTTGTATACTATATACCCAGCAAGACGAACATTTACCCCAATAATTTAGATTAGCTGAAGACAGGAGAACATTCAGCATTATTTGATTCAACTAGAACTTTCTGATAGTTCAAATATGAATGATATTTGGACAATTATGTCAGATGTGAAATGCTAATTTTGTATATTGGAATAGCCCATTGTGCATCCCTATTGTTTATTTCAACACAGGATTATACTAGATTGTGTTTCGTAATTTCATCGATGTCATATGTGCAGTTCTGTGTTCAATAACAGCGTGATACTTCGTTTGACAACAAAATCCAGAGAGCTGGTGGCGGGGATACAACTCGCTTGCACTCTAATCTGAGTGATCTTTATTTTCTCTCAAAGCAGTGACTTCCCTGTGCTCTCTTGGCCTTCTAATATAAAACCTGACAGATACCTAGTGGAATTTTATAATATATATCTGTTTTATCACTAGGGAGTCTTACTAGCCAATTTCTGGTTTTTATTTAGTGGTAGGCAACTACGAATTAAGGATATATATCTCCCATTTCTATTTTTATATACCACAGCGATAACTTTTTTTTTAAGCGACAGCATCCAATCGTTCCTTCACTTAGCAGTGTCTACACGTCGAACCTTTGTCATACAGCGCTCATGACATTATCACTGCAGCACAATATCAGCTTCGCTAACCCCCGCTATGGCATATGTGAAGGTCTAACTGCTATGGGACTCCATTTACCTTGACCTTAAGGATGGTTATAGATCTGTCACAATGGGAAAGTGTCTTACACAGTTGCAAGGATAAACTCGAAACCTGTCACACAATGTCATCTTCTGACAAATCATTCACTTTAACAAAGATTGAGTAGACTGTGTGCTTGTCTAATCTAATAACAGATTTTGTATACATTTAGTTTGGTGAGCACCGCCTGACATTAGGCGCTAACAGAACACAGGTAGTACCTTCTACTGTTGTTAAACTGTAGCTCAGTCATATCTGACTAAAACCTAACAGATATGTTGCATGGACAACACCCAGTATCTACAATTCAGCCCAGGCTTTGTATTATAAAGAGGTATAACTCCATTCATAGTCCCCGCCATGGGTTTAGCTATTATGTCTTATTTTAAGCACAATGTAATCTGCCAAGATGGTGCCTGTAAACAATAAATACATTTAGTAAGAAAAAAATCCTAACCTGCACTAGCCAGGCGGCCTTAATTCCGCAGGCTCAAGACCCCCTGTCCTTCACCGCAAGGTAGTAAAGACAACAGATTACAATTAAATTTTTTTTGACAGTGAATGAGACATAATATAAGCTAGGAATATAGCGTATAAAGTACCTAAACTTCGGGTCTTTTACTGCAGCATCCTCCAAGAAATGGATCAGCTCCCTCTGCGGTTTGGCTTTGACTGTTACGTTCAATTCAAAGAAGGGATTCAGAAAGTAATTGGTGGCTATCAGCGTGACTGTGATTGGCTGTCCGCATATTCCACATAAATAGACATTAGCATCTACGCCCCGAGTGGTGGAATCAGAACCTGGAGCAGAGCTGGAAAAGACAAATAAGTGAACATGTGTATATTTCAGCTTGAAGGATTTATCTAGTTATTTTACTTTATGTTGTGAGAATTCTGCAGTATGTACCTAACGAGATGCAGCGAAATATGCAAGGCAATAAATCGTGCAATCTATTGTTTGTGTCTTCGTTATTCAAATTAACCACGGGAAAACATTGTGTTGAAATAAAACTATACAAACATACGCTCCATATTTTGCTTCCCCTTTCTTTACTTTTAAAATAGGTTAAAAGGCAAGAGTGCCGACTTCATTTCACCGGGTTTCGTCCCATATGGTTCGGTCTCTTTCCACAGGACGGCCTGCTGAAAGCATAGCACAAAGCACGAATTCCATAGCTCCACAGCAATGACCACCAGGAGTCTCCGGGGAAATTGCACTCGTGAATCCAACGACGTAGGTCGGAATCGACGCACAGCCTTCGTAGTGCGGCGTAGGCGGTACAAACACTTCGTCACGGGGACTCCCACTCTTCCTTCGCTTTTAAATTATCACAACAACTGCTATGGTTAGTTCGTTGGTTTGTTGGTGATTTCCCCAGAAGAATGAGTTATAACACCGAAATCTGGTGCAGAAGAGGGGGCTGAGTGGTCTCGAGGTATGGTGTCCGCCTCGAGTGCTGGAGGTCCCGGTTTCAAGCTCCGGTGACGACAGGGATTTTTTCACGTGGACTTCTAGTAACAAAATTTCCCCTGGTCTCTGGGTAGTGAGATCGGACGCCCGCGTGTATTGTTGCGTACGTAAAAAATCCCTTCGCAGTTAGAAATCAAAAATGAGTAGCCTAATGGCGCTGCCAGGGCAAAATTTCGAAAGTCTACCCAAAGTATTTCATGATCCTCACCGGTGCTACGGAGTTCGTGCATTGAGCTGAGTTTCTCAGAACTCAGGCTTGAGTTAGGAATAGAACGGAGCACTTATGGGTTACACCCGTGTGCCGTGATGTTGATCCGTCAACTAAACTAAACTATACTAAACTAAACTAAACTAAACTAAATTAGTCTGGAGCATTGGTTTTCTGATCTAAACTACAAAAAAAAAGGATGTACATCTATCGGGGAAAAGTTGGTATAGAGACTTCTCTCCCGTCTAGGGACCCAAATATCATCTACTGTGTTGCCGAGCTTCTCTTCCTCTATCGAAGCTCAGAAACTAGCTGGGTGTATACGACCAGTACTGCAACTTTATATGTGTGGAGAGGCAAAATAGGATTTAGCCAGGCCATGATTCAACACAGCACATACAGAGGTTTGGGTTAGACCATGTTCTAGGCACAACTCCTCTCGCAGAGACGACAGACTTGTAAGGCACGTTCCACTGTTTGTTTAAGCCCCCCCCCCCCCCCATCCCACGTGGGCATATACGGACCCGGCTGAAGTAAAGCCCACGTTGATGATGTTTTCGCCACTGGTTTTAAATATTGAGTTGTGCCAAGGACTCCGACGAAGGGTTAATAGTAGAAAAGATTGAATGGGTTAAACCAGCGGGATAAAAACATAACAAACAGCGTTGAGTCGAGGCGAGACAAAGTAAACAAAGATCTTCCAAGGGAGTAACTATCTCTCACTGTCTACAATCTCTTCCCATGCCCGCGGCGAAACTCTCTTTCTGTTCAAGTTAACAATCCGTCTCAAGTTTGTTTCGTCTCTATACATTTCCCCTGTCACGAGGTTTGGGCGAGGTCATGTGGCAGCACTGCTCCTCTTGCAGAGTCGACAGCCTTGTTGGGCATGTTCTACTGTTTATTTAATCTCTCCCCGAGGGCATATATGCCCAGTGTTCATGTTGTTGAATAGATCGTTCCACACTAACCGATCCCACAGGGGTTCCACAACTGAATACGTAACATGTACAGTTTACTTGTCCATCATAACTTTTACAATATAAGGAATGCGAGGCTATTATATTCTGCGCTGTAGGTCAGCATGGCCGAATGGATAAGAACGCGTGTTCTTACACATCCGGTGTGCTGATGCCGAGGTAAGAGGTTTAACCGTAGTTGAACTAAAATGTTGACTTCTTGTCCTTGATTTGGTGACGTAAATTACAAGTACCTCTGAAGTCGGGGAGGGTTCGCATGATGGTGAGGGACACTGATTACGGGGAAAGCTAATCCACACTCACAATTCAGCCCAATGCTACCAGAAGTAGTTTTATGGACTACGCTTGAATTGAAAGCGAGCGAGCGCCCCAAAAAAAGTAATCTGCCTTGATCCTGGGTAGTGGACTGACTAGCTAGTCTTCTCTGACAATGTCCAAAAAGTAGAAGGTACAGTGTGCACTCTGATGAGGCTAAAACATTATCTTGTCTAGGAACAAATTAAGAGGTGCACATGGTAGCAGGGATTAAAACGCTTACAATTAAAATTATGGTGTGCTGATAGCAGCTTAGGGTTAATTGCCTACACCGGTCAGCTGAACTTAAACGTTAAATTCTCGTCCAGAAAGCAATGGCAAACTACCGAATGTGAAATTGGATAGTGAATCAATCTGTGTTTGGGGTTGACAGCAACGTCCCGCAAAAGGAAGGCAAAATTGAAGATACAAATAATACAGAGCACGCAAAGGACAGGCAACATTGGAGATACAAATAATACAGAACACGCAAAGGACAGGCAACATTAGAGATACAAATAATACAGAACACGCAAAGGACAGGCAACATTAGAGATACAAATAATACAGAACACGCAAAGGACAGGCAACATTAGAGATACAAATAATACAGAACACGCAAAGGACAGGCAACATTAGAGATACAAATAATACAGAACATCCACATAGTTCTCAGCCGTAGTTAAATTTCCAAATGATAAAACCCACCCACAATAGAATTTTTATAACTATGTAATCATGGTACGCCGGTCTCCCTGGTCTAGGGTTTACATGTCTTTCTCCGTAATCCCGTATACACTCGTGAGTAACGTGACGTACGCGAAAATCGGTAGTGGTTCCCTTCGCGTCGGTAACTTACGGGGTATGCGAATCGGTTGCTCAGAAGGCAATGACAAACTACTGAGCGTAATGTTGCCATGAAATCAACAATCAGCTGAAAGATGCTGATGTTGACAGCGATGGCCTGTAAAGGATATGCGAACAATTAAAAATCATGGTGCACATACACTGAGCTGTTCTCTGCTGCTACGGAATTCGTGCGCTGAACTAAGTCTATCTCATAAACAAATTACCATTTTGCATAATGTCATAAGTACTATAGGAGACAAATGAAAATCGTAGACTGATTAGAGAAATTAGACGAAGACAGTCAAAATTGTTTGAACATGTTATGAGAAGACATGGATTGGAGAAATTATTGACAGCTGGCAAGATCGAGGGGAACAGACCAAGAGGAAGACCGAGAGGAAAATACCTGGATGGCTTGGCCACGTGGCATGGACGAGACAGGAACACTGAGCTGATCCACGACTCTGGTGATCGAGTGAAATGGCGAGTCATGACCGCCCAAGCTTTCCGGCATGGCACATGATTGATTGATAATGTCATAATTCATCCTACATTTAATCAGGAATCCTGATTCAGGAATCAGGAATCAGGAATACTGATGAAATAATTCACGCCTGTGCAGCTTGCCTCTCTGATAGCTGAGAGAACTGCCGCCGAAATTCGTTTAGAATGTAATCAAGCTGCCCAATAATCTCCCGCCTTGTGGTGAAGGCGAGGTAGCGGGTTCATCCCCTACACCGGTTAGTTGGACTTAGATGTTGACTTCTCGTCCTTGACTGTGAACATAAATTACACGTACCTCAGAAGTTGGAGTAGGTTCGCCTGATGACGATGGATACTGGTAATAGGGAAAGCTAGTCCACACGCAAAACATCAGTTTAGTATGGACTACCCTCGAGTTCAAATAGTGCTCAAGCTTTCTTGAGTAGGTACACTGGCAGAAATCGTTAAGTTTTAGCTATGCGTACTTACTTAGGAATGAGTTTCACTTGAATGTTACTCACACTGTTCTTTTACAGCCTAGGCTGGACTGTGCCGTCATGGCGGCTAGAACTAGCCAGGTGTAGCACATGTTCAACTTAGCCATGGCCTGTGGCAACTGGGAACTCTGATCAAACAGCAGGCGAGATTTCTGCTGAGATACGTGAAATAATAGTTAGATAAAACATAAACACAAATTATCAATTGGGGAAAAGGTACAACGGATACATAAAAGGTTACAAACAAGTTAGTTTCATGTCCTTTACAGGACGTCGCAGTCACCTCCAACATTTTTGGCTTTTTGTGATTTCTTGGCAAGTTTACGGTCAGTAGTTTGCCATTGCTTTCTGGATGACCGGTACACATACCGCTGTTTGAAAGCCAATCCAAGGCGGTCTGCTGCCAAATCGCTTGCAGCTGTGTTTCGAATTTGGTTTGCGGGATTACACATTGAAATGGTTACAGGTTGAAGAAATTAGGTAATTCTTTTTAATATTCCAATGTATGGGAGGCCATACGTATCATATTAACATTTAGTAAAATCACACATTGAAGCGTTTATATGTCAAAAAAGAAAGTACTCAAATGTGCGGACGGAGAGAAATTATGCTATGTGGACAAATACTGTGGAATTAGAGAAATATCATCAGCAGAGTTGATCAAGAATGTCAAGGACTCTGTGGAGAAAGGCATGGAAGCATATGCCAGTTTGCAGAGAAACTGATGATGATGATGAGTGAGGAAATGTCAGCGCAAGTGAACACTGGTCACCTCACAACAACAAGCCATGTCACTAGAAACATGAAGGTGAAAATACATTGTATCTTTATAACAACACCTAATATGGGAAGATCCTTACCGTGGTCTCGACACACGAAGGTTGTATACTGAAACTGACACTGAATACTAACCTACAATTTCATCGTGGGTATGTAGGCTGCTTAATTACCCATGACGCCAAGCCGGTTTCACATATCAGAACATCACATATCAGAACATCACATATCGTTTACACGGTCATGACCGGGAATTTGTGCATGCACTTTGGGAATCTCAGTCACTTCTGATCTGTTTCATCATCATCATCATCATCATGCGCCATGCTGATTAACTTCGGCGATCATAGTTAAGTATCGCACATTCGTTATATGGGCCGTCGCAAAGGATGGTTTTGAACGTTTATTTTTAACATTTTCATGATTTTCAGAACAATAGTGTTTATTAAATATATACATAGACGTGTTATAAAATGACTATGCGTATATTTATATAACTATGTTTGTTAGTTAATAGTAAAACAAACTAACATAGACATAAATATATGCACTACTAGCACCTTGCCGTCTTGATAGACGATAGTTTGTAGCACAGCCTGGGCTGAACTTAGAGACCATGTTTTGCCCATGCAGCATGATTCCTCTCTCGGCCTGTCCTGTTTACTCCACAGGAAAGGTAACACCAATACATCCGGAATAAGATAATCTGCAGAATCTGCCGGATCAGCAAAGCAATGCTCTAACTGTACGCCTGTTGGAGCTTCCATCGCAGACCAGTCGCCGACCAGGGCTTAGGGTCTTGTCTAACCTACCATGACGTTTAATCTTTAAGTCAAATATGAACAAAAGTCACCACACGAAGAGAAGAATAAAACAGACGGGATCACAGATAAAACAGAATAACTCTGACAACAGACAAGAATAAGAGACTTAAACGGATGTCAGCATGCCCGAGCGAATAAGAACGCTTGCTATTAACCTTCCGATGAGCGGACGCCAAGGTAACGATTTAACTTTCTACGCCGGTCAGTTAGACTAATTACTTCTCGTCCTAGATTTGGGGACTTAAATTACAAGTACTTCAGAAGACGGGGTGGGTTCGCCTGATGGTGAGTGACACAGGTAATAAAACATGCTAATCCACGCACAAATACCAGTTCAGTGCATTAGAATTGTGCACTACGCTGAGTTCAAAGTGCACATACGCAAAATAAAAAACAAATTCTAATCCTTGTGAATTATTAGGTATCTTACTGCGTCGTGGGATGTGTCTTATTGCACTAACCTTAGGTTTTCTGAATCCATGTCGTATCAAGTGCCAGTGTCATTTGCTCAAATAATGATTCGCTGAACTTGTTTAGTTCTCTCCATGAGATCTTTGTTAAAGATTCCACCATACCGTTTTACACCCATCGTACTATGCAAGCACGAGATAATAAAATGTTTATACCTTATTCGTAACTCTCTCAGTCTCCCCTTGCTGCTGCTGCTGTTGCTGTTGCTGCTGCTCCTCCTCCTCTTCCTCTTTCCTCACCTCCTCCTCTAGCTCCTCCTCCTCCTCCTCCTCCTCCTTCTTCTTCTTCTTCTTCTTCTTCTTCTTCTTCTTCTTCTTCTTCTTCTTCTTCTTCTTCTTCTTCTTCTTCTTCTTCTTCTTCTTCTTCTTCCTCTTCTTCTTCTTCTTCTTCTTCTTCTTCTTCTTCTTCTTCTTCTTCTTCTTCTTCTTCTTCTTCTTCTTCTTCTTCTTCTTCTTCTTCTTCTTCTTCTTCTGCCGGTCGCGAACATGAAGGATAGGCGTTGAAACGGTTAAGGCCTCTGGAGTGTTTATGCTCGTGGCTACCGTTTGCATTCGCATTTTCCATATGTTGGACTGGAAGTGAATGGTTCCGTCGCCCTGCTACTGAGCTGAGTGCGTGGCGCGACAGTGTGAGCTGTGAATTTCGTGTGACAAGCTTTACATCTGCCCCAGGTTGTTTGGAGCGCGATCTGCATGTTCAGAGCAATGGAGGCTGGCTGTGTCGCAGAATTGACCGGCTTTTGCCGTATGCAGAAATGTGTGGCTGCTGGTCTTGTAGTGACTGCCTCTTCCACCGACGACAACTGTATTTTCGTGGAGTACGTTTGTGTTGGCATTCTGGCGACGGCATTATGTACAGTACAGTGAAATGTTTTTACATCTGACGGAGGTTGGTTGTGGAGGGAACTGCATGTTCGGAAAACATGGCGTAGCTGGCTAGAAAACATCTAGAAACGGAACAAACAACATCTAGAAATATCTAGACTTCGGAGCAATGGCGGCTAGCTGCGTCGCAGAATTGACCGGCTGTTGCCTTATGCAGAAATGCGTGGCTGCTGGTCTTCTAGTGACTGCCGCTTCCGTCGACGACGAACTGGCGGAGGCATTTGTGCGGGCTGTTGGTTGCCGAGACTCCTGTCTTTTCCACTTTTCACATGGGGCAATGGAGAGCATTTTATTTGATATTCACTGGTACAGGAACGGAGCGTAATGAGGACGACCCGTTGCTATGAAGTTGGAACCACGACTAACTAACTAACTAACTAACTAACTAACTAACTACCTACCTACCTAAACTAAACTAACCTAACCTAACCTAAACTAACTAACTAACTAACTAACTAACTAACTAACTAAACTAACTAAACTAACTAAACTAACTAAACTAACTAACTTCTTCTTCTTCTTCTTCTTCTTCTTCTTCTTCTTCTTCTTCTTCTTCTTCTTCTTCTTCTTCTTCTTCTTCTTCTTCTTCTTCTTCTTCTTCTTCTTCTTCTTCATCTTCTTTTTTTTTGCTTCGTTCTTCCGGAATGTTTGTTTTAAACGTAAATGCGTTATGCCTGTTTACAGCAGAGCTGCGATATTTTCACCTTTCGGCCGACACACGCGACTTCTTCAGGTGTTTGCTGACCACGTTCACCTTCTCGGGTGTTCTCCTTGTTTCTCATCCACACAAAAGTACACTGCTTGACCTTTGAAGTAAGTGGAGATTAACCCCAATCCGGGTTGAGTTTCTGGGCAATTTTATATTAACTTGGTTGCCATTGCTTTCTGGATGAGAAATTAACGTTGGAGTTCAATCTGACGCGTCTAGGATAGGATCCCGATATCTCGTCATTAGCGTACCGGGAGTTCAATGGATGGAGCGCTCTTATGCATTTTGCCACGTCGAAGTCTCTAATCCATTTAGTAGAACTGATTTCACAAAGAAAGTTATCTCTAGCTAGATGAACATCCCATAACCCTTCTCATTACAACTATGGATTTATTGTTGTTTATTTAAGTTTTATGAAAGTGAGATTGTGATATCCTTTATGTGTATGTGTAAGAAACCATGCTTTACAGGCGCCACAAGGAAACCAAGCGCTAGGCTTTGAGCAAACCGGTTATATTAGCTATTACTAGAATACATTTTATCGTTAAGTGATTGACTGAAGACATCAAAGACGTTGTGCAACCACACGGAATGACACTATCCAGTGCCGCCCATCGAGCTCTAGATCACCAACTATTCATTCCCACGACGCTTGACGGCAAAAGTGGAAGATGATGATGATATTTTGAAAGTGATACAACTACTTACCAGATGTGAACTCGTCAGTGGTGATTACCACGAATTCTTCATTGGTGATTCCACCATACCACTTTAATCCCACTATTGACAAGTACCACATAATGAGTGTCTATCCGCACTCCATGGCGAAGGTGTTACGGACGCGATCTGTAATCCCGTATACCCGGGTTAGAAACACAGCGGTGCTGGTTTTTATGAAAAAGGTATAGGTGCTGGTTGTTCAGAAAGCAATGGCAAACTACTGAACGTAAAATTTGCCCAGGAATCACGAACAGCCAAAATTCTGGGGTTGACTGCTACGTCCTGTGAAGGACATGCAACTAATTATTTTTTAGTTTATTTGTAATTACTTCCGTTGTTCTCCACTTGTCTGATCTGTACAGTAGTACGGATTTAAAATTGGAAATATTCGCTACCTAAAACATAAATCTAAATCCTTCTTGCGTCTTCTATGCATACGTTAATACCAATTTCAGTTTTGAGAAAGCGAGATTGCCAAATCCCACACGTGTGTGTGTGTGAAAGAAACCATGTTTAAAATCGGCACAAGGAAGTCAAGCACTAGACTCAAGGCAATGCTGGGATATGTTATTACTAGAATACCCTTTACCATAAAGTAATCGTTTGAAAGTGATACAACTACTTACCAGATTCCAGTGGAGTGTTATTGAGTCAGAAATTAAGTCTGCTGTGTTAGAATGTGTCCAGTCACAAGCATAAGGTACACCAGCAGGTGACACAGACCCTGACACATTTATTTACACGCAACACGGGCCTTCATTGTGCTGGCAGACATGGTATTTTGCAACGTGCTTTCATGTTGGATGCTAATTTGAATGTCAATGGTTAACCTTCGGCCTACAATATGGGATTTATGTAAATATGTATATATATATATATATAAACTCTATGACAAACCTCTGGATATATGGCGCGGTTCGTGATCTCACATACCCGCGTTCGAAACACAGCTATAGGGCATTTGACAGCAGATCGCGTTGCACTGGTTTTTTTTTACGAAATGGTATGGGTGCGTTCAGAAAGCAGTGGCAAACTATTGAACGTAAACTTGCCATGACATCAACAACAGCAAAAAATGATGGTGTTGAATGCAAACCTCATGTAAAGGATTTGCGACTACTTTTTTAAAATGTGGATAGGAAACGGGATGTAAATATTCAAAACAGTGGTAACTGTCCACCAATATGTGCAACCAAAGTTGAAGATACACTATGTGACATGAACAAAGGAAAAGCACTCGGATCAGACAACATTACATTGGAGGAAGTTTAGGCTCTAGAAAATTTTGGAATCGAAATATTAACAACATTTGTAAATGACATACACACTAATTGGTATATTTCTAGCGATCTACTGAAATTAATCTAATTAGTGCCAACGGCTTCGGGCGGAAGAGCGCAATTGGGAGGGTAAAGCCTTACCCTGGTGCGAGGAAATGCAATCTAAAGACAAAATGTCATGGCAGGGCAGACCAGGGCCTAAGCCTTGGTTGGCGTCTGGTCTAGGATCGAAGCTCCGAATGGCGGACAGTTAGAGCATTGCCTTGTTGATCCGGCAGCTTCTGCAGCTTGTCTTGTTCCAGATGTAGAGGTGTTACCTTTCCTCTGGAGTGAACTAGGCAGGCCGAGAGAGGGATCATACTGCATGGGCAACACATGATCTCTATATTTTAGCCCAGGCTTTGTGCTATGGAGAGGCAATAACTCCATCCCTGGTCTTAACCGGTCTCGGAATCAAAGCGAGAGGCAACTGTTACGGGTTCGCTGAACGTGTTGCATGGAGGGCAAAGATCAGAAATGGAATAAAGACAAAGGAGAAAATTATTGCAGATAAGTCACACACCAAGCGTGTGAGACGTAAGATGGTGCATGATGGTGGAAATGACCACATGTTCACATGCACCCACTGTGAACGGACATTTACAGCGCGAATTGGCCTTATCAGTCACATTCGCTACCGCCATAGGTAAAAGGTATTATGCCCTTTTAAAGCACAAACTATCGTCTGACAAGACGGCAAGGTGCCAATGATGACTGAAATTAACCTTTATAGCTCTGCCAAAGCAACCGGAAGCTTTATGTGCGAAGAGCATAGAACAATAATTATTATGAGTCACTTGACAAAGCTGTTACTGAGAACAGTTATGAGAAGAATAAGAAACAAGATTAAACCAGAAATGTGTGATGACCAATGTGGATTTGTAAAGAGAAAAGGCACAAACAATTATATATATATTTGAGGGTGGTTAAGTCGCAAAAAGAAACTATCACAAGCATGAGAAAGAGGCTGTCATAATTTTTACCTACATTATGAGAAGACAAAACCTGGAACATGTCGTGACAACCGAAAAGATTTGTGGAAAAAAGAGATAAAGGAAGAAAGTAAAAGAAAATTCTTGACAGTCTTATGTCATGGCACGGAAGGGAGTTAACACACAAATTGATCCGTGCCGTCTGAGATCGCTATTTGTGGAGGGGCATGAATACCCACACCAGTCGACAAGGTACTTAATGATGATGATAATACATTTATGTGTGTGTGTGTGTGTGTGTGCGCGCGCACTGATGGCAGAAGAGTGCGTTAATTCCACACAGCTGTCAGTTCGACTTCGACATTGACTTCTCATTCATAAAGCACTGGCAAACCACTGAACGTAAAATTGCCTAGTCATTGAACTTGGGGTTGCTCACAATGTCCTGCAAACGACATGCAACATTTTAATACATATACGTCTGTGTGAGTGCGTGCGTGCTTGCGTGCGTTTGTGTGTGTGTGTGTGTGTGTGTGAGAGAGAGAGAGAGAGAGAGAAAGAGAGAGAGAGAGAGAGAGAGAGAGAGAGAGAGAGAGAGAGAGAGAGAGAGAGAGATTGTGGTCTAGTTCTCTAACGAAACTGCTTCTGATTCTCTTTGGAATCAGTATGTAGTCAGCTTGATTGCGAATACCACTTCTATCACTTCCAGGACTTTCCATGTATATGATCGTCGAGGATGATGTTTACTTACTTATAATCTTATATTAAGATGTGACCAGGTCAATATTCCCCACATAATATACAGAGATGAGATCAAGGCTGGTCATGTTTTCTCCACGGGTGTTATGTAATTCATTGTTAACAGACACCAACACCATATCCATAAAAGCAATATAACAAAGAAAGGAAGCACGGAACACGAGCACCTGTTATCTGTAAAGTCGAGGGGGACACTGAACAAGAAATCTACCTACCCAAGAAGTGAAGAGGGTCATAACGTCGTCTGTGGGATAGAGCAGCTGATTACCTCGAACATCATGAAAACCAAACTATGAATTGATCTGGAAAGAGTACACAAGTATCTATTTTTTTTTCTTTTTCATATCCTTTACAGGACATCGCTGTCAACACCAGCATCTTTCAGCTGTATGTTGATTTCTTGGCAAGATTACGCTCAGTAGTTTGCCATTGCTTTCTGAGCGGCCGGCTCACATACGATTCGAACCACTGCTGATTCTCACTGTCATCACGTTACCTACGAGAGTATACGAGATTACGGAGAAACGTCATAACCTCTAAGCCACGAAGCCGGCCAAGTGTCTATACTAATCCCATATTTGCAGTCTATAACCATGAATTCGCTGATTAGAAAGATAACGAAAGTAGATTCTTTAAACATAAATATATGTTCTACCTTACTGTAAATTTAAGACTATTGTTTACTTTTTACTTGCCCCATTGCTTGCCATTCGTAGAGGTAAGTAAGTAAGGTAAATGACACTTCTACATCTTAAAGCGCATTGGCCATGTGATTAAAGACCCATAATGTATACACCGAACGGCGCTCAGTGGGTGATGTGGTTGGTATTACGCCGGTCGCTTTTACTTCCTAGGTTATTTCCTGGTACCCATATACTGGATCGACCTGTGATCCGAGGACCATTTAAAAATATCTCACTGCAGTAATATTTCAAGTACTTGTGTGTGCAGTTTAATGAACCCCCAAGGACACTTATCTGCTAAAATTATTTTCATTTCTTCAATTTGTCAATTTGTTTATCTGAAAATGACCATCTGCTTTACTCTCAGCACACAGCATATGTTTTGTCTTGGGTTTACAAGTACATTTTTGCGCTATGGTTTAACTGCAAATAAACAGATAAGAATTTACTGAGATTCCAGAAGTGTAAATACAGATTCTCGGCCATGAGAGTGAAAATGACATGTGTTCATCTGACATCTGAAACCGAACCGATGTCACGTGTAATCAAGGACATCCTGTGGTAGATACATAAACCTGAGTAAAGACATTTCAAATACTCGTATTTCGTGGATGTTCATTATAATCTTCAGTTCACAACTTATGAGTGTGTAGACTCAGGTAAGGATCTTTCAGTGACAAGGGTTTATGTAAAGATACGAGATATTCCCATATTTATATTTATTGCAACATGGGTTTTTGTTGTGAGGTGACCAGTGTTATTTCGAATATCAATTTTCTCACTCATAATTATGTCGTAGGTCCTGTTCAAATCCTCGCTGTTTCACAGTCTACCGGAAAGATTCTTGATCCTTTGCCAGTTCACTGTCTTAGGAATGTTCAAGCCCAAGGCGTCTTCGGTGTCATGTGTCCATCTTCGTGCCGATCGACGCCATCCTCTTCTCTCAGGAGCCTTGTCTTCCATTACTGTTCTTTCCAAACGACTACAATGAACGCATCGTCAAAAAAGGAGGAGAATAATCGGTAAGCTTTACTAGAACACGATGACAAGTAACAAGATGGATGTTGCGACCAAAGCCTTAGTTAACACACAAACAACAACACACGATACAACTACATGAACAACACTGCATGAAAAAAAAAAAAAAACGTGAAAGTTATTCATTTGTTTCCTTGTTGTGACTGGACACGCCTGTTGTTATATACCGCCTGTACGGTTATAACAATGCGGCTAGACCGGAAATGTGGTTTTCAAACCACTGTGACTCTCAATATGCTAGAAGTATGTTTAGTATGATTCATGAGCCAGCTCACTCGGGTGCTTACATCTTGTAGAATAACAGTTCTTGTCTTGTTCTTTTCCCACGTTATTGTAAGAATTGTTCTGTAAGCTCAACAGCATTGCTTTTCTTCTTTAGGGAATGCGATATGGTTAGTTTGCTGCTGTAAACTGTTAATTGGCAGTCCGTATGGCCGCAGGATTTAATGCACGTTCGCTTAAACTTCCTGTGCGCTTATGGCGGGATAAGGGGTTCAACCCCATACACCGGTCAGTTGGAATTATACGTTGGCTTCACGTTCATAAAGCAATAACAAACTATTGAACGTAACATTGCATTGAAGATCAACCTAGGGTTGGGGTTAATAGCAACGTCCTGCCAAGGACATTCAACATTTTTATTTTTCAACAGTTAACTATATTTACCGACAAATATTCGTCTAGGTACTGAAAATATATAGCTTACGTAGCCAGAGACTACAGGGGACCAGACACAAGAATGAGCGCATCTGTGTTTTTATTATATCCTGTTATCTGTTGGTGTATCATCTTTGCACTCCGAACAAACCCGAAGGTGCTCTTAACCCCCCCCCCCCCCCAGCCCCCCCCCCAACATATGTATAGCATCCGGCAGCTGCTTCTACCAGTTCTGTGCCGTCGTTCTCCCGATGTGCTTCTTGTTTCTGGCCGTGCCAATTTTTACTCCCGAGTCTCATTCTGGGCAACGATGTGGATTCACTGGTGTCAATATCTTCCGGTCTCAACATCTCTTGAAGGGCTTTAATAACATCGGCGCGATACATGGGCTGCCATCTTCAAGGGATGCAGAGCCTGTAAGTTTATTAGCTTGTTCATTTCCCTCAAATCCCGAATGTTTCAGAATTAAAATGAAGATGACTCTACAAATAGCAGACTTCCGCAGCGATTCTGTCCACTGTCTACGTACAGAACCCACCTCGACCTTTCGGACCATGCTAATTGAATCACTTAGTACACACAGGTTGGTTTAATGTTGAGAATCTAGCCATATGAAAGCCCTTGTTCCTGCTATCACCGCCATCGCAATGCTGCTCGTGGTCATAGAGTGGACATCATTAGCTTCTTGAACGGTTCGGCCCGCTGAACGTGCCGTGAATGCCCACGGACTTCTCTGCTACTGTAAAATAAAAATATATAGATGAGCACATCAGAATAATCTGAACGTTCACTGATGAGTGCTTTGACCTCTGCACTGACTGCAGTAGGATACTGCTATCTGCACCATCTGTCAGTGAGGATGGCCAGAGCATATTCTAAGAACGCCAATTATTCATCGCATGAGTATTTGCTATGTTGGGAATCAGTAAATATTCTGTGTGTACATTTAGGCAGGTCTTTGAAAAGAGTTTGTGCTGAACGGGAGTTACATTACGTGAATGTTAGCACAACTGAACAAAGCCACAGGTGTGTGTGTAGTGTATGTATGTGTGTGTGTGTGTGTGTGTGTGCGCGCGTGCGTGCGTGTGTGTGCGTGCGTGCAGTGTGTGTGTATGTGTGTGTGAGAGTTTGTGTTGGGAGAGTACATGCCTTCGCTTTTTACAGGTGTCATATTATAAGCAAATACAAATATCTGAGATCCAAGCAAACGCGCTCACGATCCACACGCACAACTGCATGTTTTAATGAATAGGAGGTGAACATAGGTACATCTTGTTGTAAACATCTGGACCCTACAGCGACATCCAATGGTAGATTCACAGAGATAAAGAAAAGAACTGCCATAACCAACACCTCTCTGACTAGACAGAAAACAATCATGAAAAACAGTGATTGTCAAGTATAATACTGTGCAATGAAATATTGCCAGAGATTGTTCATCTCCATGGTTGCGAATGTAGGATGGATAATAAACGAAAATAAACATACACATCAAACCACCACGGCGTCCACAAGGGGTAAATATGCACCAAAAAAAAAAACTATAAACCCCCGAAAGCATAAAGACTGGTTTGATGAAAATTCCGAAGACATCAACCAATTGCTGGCCGAGAAACATCTTCTCGTCAAAGCACATTTGAATGACTCGAAGTCAACATAAAAAAAGATGCCTTCAAGAACATTCAGAGAGTAATGCAGCAGAAACTTCGGCAAAGCTGATGAAATTCAAGGCTTTGCTGGCAGACATGATATGACAACTTCTACGACTCACTGAAAGCGGTCTATGGTCCTACATCACCAGGCATAGTTCCCCTCTTCAGTGCAGATGGGGGATCATTGGTCACCGATAAGAAAGAAATCCTTCAACGCTGGGCAGAGCATTTCAGCAACATCTTAAAAGCAACTTCCTTCTTCGATGATGAAACCATCAATTGCCTTCCTCAAGTTCCCAACAATGATACACTTGATGACCTGCTAACCATAGTGGAAGTAACCAAAGCCATCCAGCAACTCTCCAGTGGCAAGGCACCTGGTCCTGACTCCATCCTAGCAGAGATATACAAGGCAGGTGGGCTGGTCCTAACAGAGCAGCTTCACCAAGTCTTTACAAACATATGGGTGAACGAGACCATGCCACGAGATTTCAAGGACGCGTCAATAGTCCACCTTTACAAACGTAAAGGAAACCGCCAATCCTGTGACAACCACCGAGGCATTTCCTTGCTTTCAATTCCAGGGAAGATACTCGCCAGAATTCTTCTCAATCGCCTCACGGCCCATCTCGATCAAGGTCTTCTTCCTGAGGGTCAATGTGGCTTCAGAAAAGAACGAGGAACTGTTGACATGATTTTTGCTGCAAAGGCAGCTGCAAGAGAAATGTCAGGAACAGAACTGCGAAATGTTCTCCACTTTCATTGACCTTAACAAGGCTTTTGATACAGTTAGCAGAGAAGGACTGTGGAAGATTATGACAAAATATGGCTGTCCACGAAAGTTTGTCCAAATAGTGCGGCTATTTCATGATGGTATGCAGGCAAGAGTACAGGAAAATTGTGAACTGTCTGAGCCCTTTCCTGTCACCAATGGAGTGAAGCAAGAATGTGTCCTGGCACCAACACTGTTCAGCCTCATGTTTTCAGCTATGTTGACGAATGCCTTAGAGAACAACGACATTGGAATAGACATCAACTACCGCATGGATGGAAAGTTATTCAATCTCAGAAGGTTGAAAGCTAAAACAAAAATTAACACCGACACCGTCAGAGAGCTCCTGTTTGCTGATGATTGCGCTCTACATACCAACTCAGAGGCAGACATGCAACACAATGTTTCAGCTTTCTCATATGCCTGTGCCAACTTTAGGCTCAATATCAACTTGGAGAAGACTGTAGTATGTAACCAGCCAGCTCCAGGGATTAATCACACTGTGCCGAATATCAAAGTGAATGGTCACAGACTAAGTGTTGTGGACAAATTCACCTATCTTAGCAGCACTGTGTCACAAGCTGCCACAATTGATGACCAAGTGAATGCAAGAATCTCCAAGGCCAGCGCGGCCTTTGGCAGACTGTACAAGAATGTATGGGACAGAATTGGAATAAGCCTGCAAACAAAGCTAAAAGTCTACAAAGCAGTTGTATTATCCACACTGCTATATGCTTGTGAAACAAGGACTGTTTATCAGCTAGGAAATTAAACCACTTCCACACAGTCTGCCTAAGGAAGCTACTGAAGATTAAAGATTCCAGACACTGAAGTCCTAGAATGATCGTCCATGCCCAGTATCCACACTCTACTAATGAAAAATCAGATTCGCTGGGCTGGTCACTTAACTCGTATGCCAGATCACAGGCTCCCTATACGAATTTTTTACGGCGGGTTGCGTTGTGGTAAACGCTCCCAAGGCGGCCAGAGGAAACGCTTTAAAGACCCTGAAATTCTCACTGAATGCTTTTGGAATTCATCTTGACTCCTGGGAGACTGCAGCCAGAGACCGAAATTCGTGGCGTGCATCATTACGTGGCATAAAATTTGGTGGAACTGCGGTAAAGCTGTGAAAGTTTAAACAATATAAAATGACACAAAGTAGTGCAGCTTTACATAACAGAGTTACGACACATACAGAACGTTGCGGCGGTTAGCCTTCGTCAGCAAACAAACACATTCACAAACACAACATACAGTCAAGGAGAGTTCCTGTGACTACATTAGAAGGTGATGACAGGACGAGAGGAACAAATGCATGGAAAAATGGAAGCAATGAAGAGAAAATGAGAATTGACAAAATGTTAATTGAAAAGAATGTTAGTCGAAGAAAATGTTTAATAGAAAAACTGTTTTTAGAGAAAAAAAACTGTATACTCACCGCATGCGGTGTATAGTGGCTAATTACGGGTACCAACTATCGGACCTCACGTCTCAAATTACAAAGCTATCGACACGCCTACGCGAGTTGACCACCCATAATTACTTTTTGTACTGTGTCATCCGTACTGTTATCAATACCTCTAACCATGCACTATATAAATCTCTATCTGTAGCTAAACACGCAAAATTGGCGGGTCTTCGTACCCGCTTGCCCCCCACTCCCCCTTCAACCCAGCCGGTGGATAATAGGCCCGACAATCGCGTAGTCTGCATTCCCCCTGATCTCCCTCTGTCAGACTTTGAGAGGGCGGTCTTGAACAAAGGCCTCCGTTTCATTCCGTTGCGACCATCGGTCGACTATTATACAGTACTACAGGACGTACACAGGTTTCACCGTACTCTCCGACTGAAATACTTCTTCAGCACTAAAACCAACAACTCCGCCACTCCCACCCCCTCTAGCCCAACTGATGACTTTTCAGAATTTCCAAGAGCCAAGTCTTCGTGGACACCTAACCCTGGATCTTCTAAGGCATTAGACCTGTTCATCGACAAAACGCTTTTTGACATTCAGAAACTGCGACCAAGACCACTCAGACGTTCCAACCTCACTTCAGATGAAAGGGAGGCGCTGACCCAACTTCAACGTCGGGACGACATCATCATTAAACCCGCTGACAAGGGTGGAGCAGTCGTTGTTTGGCGGAAGGACTTGTACATTGCAGAAGGACATAAACAACTCAGTGATGGGTCTTTCTACCAACCACGCCCAACAGATGACACAGTCGACAATAACCACCAGGTCAAACTGGTCACTTCTGCGCTGATCCAACAAGGGCTTCTTCCCCCAGCAGCCAAGTCTTTAAATAAGTATGACAGCTGCTTGGGCAGATCAATGTTTTGTATGCTGCCCAAAACACACAAACTGAACAATCCGGGCAGACCGATCGTATCAGCCTGTGCATGCCCCACTGAGCACATATCAGGGTTCTTAGACAGAATTTTCCAACCGCTGGTTGGTGACCTCCCATCATATTTGAAAGACACCAACCATGCGATAGCGACGTTTGAATCTATAACATTCACGTCTGATAACCAGTATCACATCTTCACCCTTGATGTGACCTCACTGTACACGTCTATCCCACATAATGATGGTCTCTCAGCTATAAAGTTCTTCCTTGACAGGCGTCCCAACCCTACTATTGCCACGGACGCTATTCTGCGCCTGGCTGAGCTGGTCCTTACTCTCAACTCATTTGAGTTTAACGGCCAGTACTTCAATCAGATCAGCGGGGTTGCAATGGGTACTAAAATGGGCCCTAGCTACGCATGCCTTTTTATGGGCCACCTGGAATACCAGATATGGCAACTCTATAACGGTAGAATCCCTGAACTATACAGGCGATACATCGATGATGGTGTTGGTGTCACCTGTATGCCACGGGCGGATCTCGAAAGATTCATAGACTTCTTCTCCAACTTTCATCCTTCTATCAAACTCACCTCCCATATTTCCTCTACTTCTGTCAACTTCTTAGACATTACTGTTTCTATTGGGACCCATGGTCTCACCACGACGGTCTACTACAAACCGACTGACTCTCACGTCTTTCTACTCTACACCTCCTCTCACCCTCCGGCCTGCAAAGACGCTATTCCTTATTCTCAACTTCTGCGCCTTCGACGACTATGCCAAAATGATGAGGATTTTCAGCACAATGCTCAGGAAATGTTTGACCTCTTCAGGCTTCGTGGCTATCCTGATCATGTCCTATCATCAGCCTTCCGCCGGGTTCTACCCATTAGCCGCGCAGAGGCTCTCACCTCTGCACCTAGACCAAATAACCTTCGACCGGTACTTTCTCTTACCTACCATCCGCATAATTTTTCAGTCAAGAATATCCTCTTTCGACATCTATCTATCCTTCAAGCTGACCCTACTACCAGCGCGATATTTTCAGAGAAACCACTAGTGGCCTACAGACGTGACCGTAACCTCAGAGATGTACTCGTCCACAATAGAGTACAGGGATTTCCACCTCCACCCTCACAATTAGGAACTCAGGCTTGCCTGAGATCTCGATGCAAGACCTGCCCATATGTGATCCACACTCCAGTAGTGCGATTCCCTAAAGGCAATTTGCGCATCACAGAAGAATTTTCCTGCACCAGTCGCAACATCATTTACGCCATAATATGCAAAAGGTGTGATATGAAGTACATTGGGGAGACGGGCCTCATGCTAGCCGACAGATTCCGCCAACATCTGATGGACATCAACACAAACGAGCACAAGCCTGTCTCCACCCACTTCAATAGCGCCAACCATCAAGGTGCTTCCGATGTCCAGGTTACTGTCATCCAGTCCTGCTCCTCTGGTCCGCAACATCGCAAGAATACAGAAAACCGGCTCATATTCACTATGGGGTGCCTAACACCACACGACCTCAACACCCAACATAGTTTCATCTAACCGTAGTCATTTCCCCTCCCCACTCGGTTGCTTCCACACCCTCCTGATATCACCCTTGTCCGGCCTCCAACTTATCCTCTACCCTGTCCCCTATGCCATGTGTGGCGTGTCGTAGGCTCTTTTCCAATCTCTCTCTCTCTCTCTGTCTCTCTCTCAATATCTCTCTCTCTCTCATTCTCCCTCAACAATCGTGCTTCTCTGTGCCTACCTATGCCATGGGTGGAGTGTCATAGGCTGTTTTCCAATCTATCTCTCTCAATCTCTCTCTCTCTCTCAATCTCTCTCTCTCTCACTTTCTCTCAACAATCGTGCTTCTCTGTGCCTACCTATGCCATGTGTGACGGGTCGTAGGCCCTTTTCCAATCTTCTCTCTCTCTTTCTCTCTTTCTCGGTCTCAATCTTTCTCTCTCTCTCATTCTCTCTCACCAATCGGGCTCCTCTGTGCCTACCTATGCCATGTGTGGCGTGTCGTAGGCTCTCTTCCAATCTCTCTCTCCCCCCTCTCTCTCTCGTTCTCTCTCTCAATCTCTCTCTCATTCAATCTCAACGATTGTGCTTCCCTGCGCCTACCTATGCCATGTGTGGCGTGTCGCCCCTATGCCATGTGTGGCGTGTCGTAGGCTCTTTTCCAATTTCTCTCTCTCTCTCTCTCTCTCTCTCTCTCTCTCTCTCTCTCTCTCTCTCCTCCATCTTGCTTCTCTCTGCCTACATGTCCCAACTATATTGCCGGTGGTCTGATTTTAACACAACCACTGAGTGATTTGATCCTCAAATACGTTGTATAACAATCAACCTTACTGCCCCGAATCCATAGGGAACAGTATGAGTGAAGCCTCGTATTTGTAGACCGACCGACCCCGCATACATCAGGGGCGTGTCGTAGGCACTTTTCCTCTCTCTCTCTCTCTCTCTCTCTCTCTCTCTCTCTCTCTCTCTCTCTCTCTCTCTCTCTCTCTCTATCTCTCTCTCTCTCTCTCTCTCTCTCTCTATCAGGCTTCTCTGTACCCACATATTCCAACTATATTGCCGGTGGTCTGATTTTAACACACCCACTGGAAGATTTGATCCTCAAATTCGTGGTATAGCAATTAACCTTACTGCCTCTATTCCATAGAGAACAGTAGGAGTGAAGCCTCGCATTTGTAGACCTACCCACTCCGCATTCCCCATGCGGTATATCGCATGCAGTTTCCCCCCCCCCTCTCTCTCTCTCTCTCTCTCTCTCTCTCTCTCTCTCTCTCTCTCCTTACATCTTGCTTCTCTGTGCCTACCTACTTCACTTGTATTACCAGTGGTTGGATCTCACACAGCCCCATCAACTCGTACACTGGACGAGTGGCTCCTGAAGTGTGCTTTGTAACAATCAACCATACTGACTATTTCATAGGGTACAGTACGAGGGAAACGTCGTACGTGTAGACTGACGCGGCCCACATGCCTCATGTGGTATATCACTGGCACTTCTCCTCTCTCTCTCTCTCTCTCTCTCTCTCTCTCTTTCTCTCTCTCTCTCTCTCTCTCTCTCTCTCTCTCTCTCTCTCCTTACATCTTGCTTCTCTATGTCCACCCACTTCACCTGTAGTACCAGTGGTTGTATCTCACACAGCCCTAACAACTCAAACACTGGGCGAGAGGCTCCTGAAGTGTGCTGTGTAATAATCAACCATACTGACTATTTCATAGGGTACAGTACGAGGGAAACGTCGTACACGTAGACCGACGCGCCCCACACGCCTCATGTGGTGTATCACAGGCACTTTTCCTCTCTCTCTCTCTCTCTCTTTCTCTCTCTCTCTCTCTCGCTCTCTCCCTCTCGCTCTCTCCCTCTCTCTCTTTCACCCTCTCGCTCTCTCTCTCTCTCGCTCTCCCCTCTCTCGCTCTCTCTCCTCCTCTCTCACTCCTTCTCTCTCGCTCTCTCTCCCTCTCTCACTCCCTCTCGCACTCTCTCTCCCTCCCTTGATCTCTCTCTTGCCCTCCCCCTCTCTCGCTCTCACCCTCCCTCACTCTCTCCCTCTCTCTCTCCCCCTCTCTCCCCCTCTCTCTCCCTCTCTCTCTTCCTCTCCCCTCTCTCTCCCTTTCTCTCTATCTCTCTCCCTCTATCTCTCTCTCCTTCCCGCTCTCTCCCTCCCTCTCCCCCTCTCTCTTCTCCTCTCTCTCCCTCTCTCTCCCCCTCTCTCCCCCCTTTCGCGCGCTCTCTCTCACTCTCTCTCTCCCTCTCTCTCCTCTTACATCTGGCTTCTCTGTGCATACCTTCTTCACGTGCATTGCCAGTGGTTGGATCTTACACAACCCCAACAACTCTAGGACTGGGCGAGGGGCTCCTGTAGCGCGTTGTATGACTAGCAACCATACTGACTATTTCGTAGGTTACAATATACCCCATGTGGTAGGTCGCAGGCACTTTTCCTCTCTCTGTCTCTCTCTCTGTCTGTCTCTCTCTCTCTCTCGCTCTCCTCTCTCTCTCTCTCTGTCTCTCTCTGTCTGTCTCTCTCTCGCTCTCCTCTCTCTCCCTCTCTCTCTCTTCCTCTCCCCCCCTCTCTCTCCCTTTCTCTCTATCTCTCTCCCTCTCTCTCTCTCCCCCTCCCTCTCCCCCTCTCTCTTCTCCCTCTCTCTCCCTCTCTCTCCCCCTCTCTCTCCCCCCTTTCGCGCTCTCTCTCTCTCACTCTCTCTCTCCCTCTCTCTCTCCTCTTACATCTGGCTTCTCTGTGCATACCTTCTTCACGTGCATTGCCAGTGGTTGGATCTTACACAACCCCAACAACTCTAGGACTGGGCGAGGGGCTCCTGTAGCGCGTTGTATGACTAGCAACCATACTGACTATTTCGTAGGTTACAATATACCCCATGTGGTAGGTCGCAGGCACTTTTCATCTCTCTGTCTCTCTCTGTCTGTCTCTCTCTCTCGCTCTTTTCTCTCTCTCTCTCTCCCTCTCTCTCTTCTTGCATGTCCACATACACTAGCATTTTGTCTGTTGAAGTGTGTCTATGTAAGTACGCGCGTTCATGCACACCAATCCACCCAGACCAACAACACAATGGGGTCGTGGTCAATTTTACACGCCTCCTACCCCGCCCCCTTCTTTCTATGTGCTCACTGTACCGTAACATCCAGCACCGCTATACAAATACACCCAAGTTTTCCGTAGTCATTCAAAGGTCCGTACGTGAGGTGAGTATACAGTTTTTTTCTCTAAAAACAGTTTTTCTATTAAACATTTTCTTCGACTAACATTCTTTTCAATTAACATTTTGTCAATTCTCATTTTCTCTTCATTGCTTCCATTTTTCCATGCATTTGTTCCTCTCGTCCTGTCATCACCTTCTAATGTAGTCACAGGAGTTCTCCTTGACTGTATGTTGTGTTTGTGAATGTGTTTGTTTGCTGACGAAGGCTAACCGCCGCAACGTTCTGTATGTGTCGTAACTCTGTTATGTAAAGCTGCACTACTTTGTGTCATTTTATATTGTTTAATCATTACGTGGCGTGCATCAAGGGTGCAGTCACGTGTGAAGCAACCAGTACTGCAACAGCTGTGAAGAAAAGGCAGGACAGAAAAACCACTGCAGGAAATCCTCCTCCAGAAACGTCAAGCACTCTTTGTCCTCATTGTCACATTGTTTCGAGCCAAAATAGGCCTTATCAGCCATCTTAGAACTCACGGCTCCATACTTTCAACCCCACTGGACGAAATGAATGGTCATCATCATTTTTGATGGACAAACAACAGGTGACAGGATGAGAGAGGTGACAGATTAAAAGCATGGGTCGAATATCTTGGCGTGGTAATAGGTAAAACCTGGTTCAAATACCATCCTCGACGATTACATACGTGGAATATTCTCCGGAGATAATATTCACAATCAAAATGACTACATACTGATTGCAAAGACATTTAGAAGCAGTTTAGTGGGAGCAAACACTAGACAAAGAGGAGAAGGACACAGCGACCATGTCCCAGTTATAGGAAATATAAAGTAAAGACTTAATACTGTAAAGGAAAACCCCAAAGAACATCAAATTACTTTTAACATTACTAAAAATAGACAAAGAAATGAGAGAGAGAGAGAGAGAGAGAGAGAGAGAGAGAGAGAGAGAGAGAGAGAGAGAGAGAGAGAGTTGTTCAATATTACTGTACAGAACTGATATAATGTCATACAGACTATTGGTGAACAATGGGACATGTGGGAATCAGTCCGACAAACATCAAAACAAATCATTCCACTTTAAAAAAAAAAAAAAAAAAGGATGACAGATGAAATTATGCAGATGATGGAGGAAGTTAAAAAAAAACGAAAGCAAGATAAAGAAAAATATAATTGAACATATAAAGAAAAAGTAAACAAGTGCAGGGAGGCTAAAGAAGTCTGGCTTAATTAAAAATGCTCTGAGATTGGGACGCCTCGGTTGACACCTCAGCCATATTTGATCGGAATATATTTCCTTTAACTGGGATTAAACTCTGACTCAATGTTTGTTAGTCTGAATACTGCCATGAACGCACAGATACACAATTAACTGAAACCTGCAGCGACTGATGATGACCTGCGAATGAGAGAAATAAGGTATAATATTTATTTGCACTTCAAGAAGAAAAGGGAAGTGTTAAACAATATATTTCTTGTCTTTTGGTCTATGTATGGTTATGTTTTGTGAGTTTATAATCCCGTCAGTCCTAGTTATTTACCCTTGTTTGATTAGAAGACCCTGGAGCCTGTTGATGATGTAGTTAAATTCAGGTGGGCAGGCAAACACTCACCCGGAGAACATCCATGAGCTTCTCTAGCGGCGAATGCAAGACCGCATCGTAGGCAATTGCTGTGACTCTCTTAGAGTCTCGTAGAATGCAAAGTTATAGTTCTGAACTGGCTTTAGCAGAGTGGATGACATGGCTGATACCCAAGCTAGAGTCTAGTTAGGATCTCCAACGAGAAACTTAAGACAGGTCTTAGTCTATATGAGCTCCTATATCGTACATCATGGAATGTATCCATAATGTTCCTTCTTCTTCTGCCTTAAATCTCCTTTGGAGTAGCATAGGCTGTCAGCCAACTCACGCCAGTCCGTTGTAGTCGATGACTGGTTGCATTTTGTAGCTAAAGTTTTCTACATGATGAGGTAGGCAGCAGAGGCCGACCTTGCATACACATATTGATTACCAGAACTAAAAGATCATTAACAGTAGTACTAAACACATTGTCTCATGTTTAAGGAGGCCCGCTTTATTATTGCCATCTCGCAAGCTGACACCATGTCCAGTCCGCCACTGAGAGGCGGTATTACGCCAACCTTACCTAACGCCAAGGGCCTGCGTAGTCTCGAGGTATGGTGTCCGCCTCGAGTGCTGGAGGTCCCGGGTTTCAAGCCCCGTGAGGACCGGGATTTTTTCCCACGTGGACTTCTAGTAATAAAATTTCCCTTGGTCTCTGGGTAGTGAGATAGGATTATGTATTGATAGTGTGTATTGTTGCGCACGTAAAAAATCCCTTGGCAGTTGGAAATCGAAAAAGAGTAGCCTAAGGGCGCTGCCCGAGCAAAATTTCGAGTTAAAAATCTACCCAAAGTATTTCAGGATCCTCGTCGGTGCTACGGAGTTCGTGCACTGCGCTGAGTTTCTCCAGACTCAGGTTTGGGTTAGGAGGAGAACGGAGCACTTATGGGTTACACCCGTGTGCCGTGATCCATCGAATAAACTAAACTAACTAAACTACTTAGTCGCCACTTACGGTATGCATCGGTTACAGTACTATGCTTTCCTAATGATCCTCGGCAACACATGGCCGTGTAATTTTGCTTGGGAAATATTGATATCTGAGACGTTTAGTGCTGTAGACATGGTTGGTAAAAACATATATACAAAGTCCACATTTGTTGGTTCAGATGGACGATATACACAGTTAGTACTAGCAACTTATTACAGCAACTAGTCGTGCCTCTAATCACTCTTGTTCACCACGTGAGGATATATTTGCAGTCTGCAGGAGCGAAAGCTTGTGTGTCTATATCTTTTAATAATTTACTGTCACATCTGCCCCCTGAGTTATGTTTATTCTCATTGACTGCCGTGAGTATTGATCAATGTACGTGAATATATTGTTTAATTTGATTTCGGTTCCGCCTAGCTATTCCTTGTGATTGATAATTTTTTTCACGTTTTTCTAATTATTATTTAGTAATTTCAGTAGAAATCAAGAAAGTGACTCTTGCTGTTCGATAAGGATCGGGGTTTCTAGATGCAACAGACCATGGCTCAGTGGAATCTATGTTGCACTTTGCTAGTTCTAGCTGCCATGACAACACATCACAGCCTGGAGTGCAAAAGGACAGGGTGAGTGATCATGAGACGTGAAATGGTAACACAGCCAGATGACACTAATAAACACACATAGTTCTTCTTAGTTCGTTTGAAATTTATTGGCTTTATCTGCAACACTGTTTCTTGTATAAACTTCACTGCCTTTTGTTAGTTAACTCAGTGGCCCATAGAGTTTATCTTTCACTGCTGTTTCTCTAGGCCAAACGGTTTGCCTTGATATGCCATATTTTGGACAGTCTTGGAGTATGTGATCTGCTGTCTGCGGCGCCAAAATCCCCATGTGCACATGGATGATTCGCCAATCTTGAATTCTGCATACATGTGGCTGCCTAATTGATTGTATCCTGTTCTGAGGCGCAGAATAATTATTTATTCTGGTCTGTCCTAAAATGGTAATCGTCTTGTGCTGGTGGTTTTCTGATTGAATTGATCATTCTTTTATTTTGGTGGTATGTGGCATGTACGTTGGGCTGCCCTTCTGATGCTCCTTCCTTAGCTAGTCGCTTAGCTATCTCGTTTCCGGGTACTCCACATTGAGATGGTGTCAACTGTTTGGTGACCCCATGCTAACTGCCTAGTTCAGATAGTAGCGTCTGTGGTACCGGCAATTTCCCAGACTGGAGTGCCACAAGTACAGATTTTGTACCTGTCAATATCACCACATTAAAGTAAACACGCATAGTTAGAAGGCAATAATTTCTTCGCGTGTATCATCTTCTACATGTAATATTTCTGACAATGTCAAGGCCAACAGTTTATATCCTGTTATGTACATTGCTTAGCAACATCATCTACCTTGCACTTGTTGAAATCTTTTTTTTTTTTTTTTTTTTTTTGATTTTTGTGTGTACTTTGGGTACTTATATTCATATCTATCTTGATCAAAGGGTAGTGTGAGCGAGGGTGCGGAGTCAGACTCCTATGTGTCTCAGTGGTCATGACTTGGCGTGTTAAAGTGATATATAATTAATCTTGTATCCGGGAGTACGAGAGGTCGGCATGGCTCTCTTAAACTTTCTCTTCTGACCCCGATGTAGATGTTCATTCCAAACTCCGGTTAATTGGATTTAAATGTTGACTTTTTGTTCAGATAAAACAATGGCAAACTGCTGAATGTAAAATTGCCAAAACCACAAATAGTCAATTGGAGCTGGGGTTGACAGCCACATCGTGCAAAGAACATTCAGTTGTTCCTGAGTACAGTGGTTGCTGGGGTTTGGGGATAGTGAAACGCCGCAGTTTCATAATTCCCCGTTATAGCGAGTCGAGGATTCGAAATCAGCAATAGGCGATTTGGAAGCAGACCGCTTTGCGTTGATTTAGATAGTATGAGATGTCGGCGGTTTAGAAAGCAAATGCAAACTCCTGAACTATAGTTGTCTAGCACACCTCAAACAGTCAATAAATGCTGGGGTTGAGTGCAACGTTAAGTAAAGGACATGCAACTAATTTTATTTGCCAACGTCTGTTGCATAGTAGCAGTGAACGTGTTTCAAAATCCCACATACCACGTTCGATATCAGCTGTAGGCGATGTAGAAGCAGACAGCCTTGCGTTGATTGTTAACAGTGGCCCTGAGCGTCGGTCGTTTAGCAGGCAATGGCAAATTACTGAAAGTAAAATTGCCTAGAAAATCACAAACAGTTTAACAATTTTGGGGCTGATTGTGATGTCCTATAGAGGCCACGCAACTAACTTAAACGGAGAGTCAAATGCGGCTTTGTTGGCGACCTGTGTGCAAACATTAAACTGGGGACAGAAAGAACATTCACTGTGGTGCAAAATCTATCACAATGTACTTGTAAACCTGATGACTGAATATTAATATATCGCAACGAATATGGCCTGTCGAATAAAACTCAGTAGCTCTCTTAATGGTGTTAAAGATCACCCCGTGTGTTTTGACTTTGATGGCAACTATGTAATTAATTAATACCTGCTGTGGTTAAACTTAGTTGTATGTCCATTTACAGGACGTCATATCTAGACAATTTTGCTTTCGATAATTTGCTCATACCATTTGTGAAAATCAACGCAAAGCGTTCTGCTACCAAATCGCATGCAGCTGACTTCAACATCGATATGTGGGGATTGTAAAACTGCGATCACTAACCTAGTTCAAAGACGCGGACGTCTTCTATAGACCGTGAGGAAACACGTCAGTGGGGTGTGTACACATGACGTACCTGTATGCTGACGTCAAAGTCGAGACTTCAGACACAGTTAAGGTCCACGCTCTCCAAATAATGGCCATTCACTGCATGATCATAGATATGTTTTGCCATTTGAAGTTTCCTAGCGTTTTTGCAAGATATATTTGAATCTTTGATTAACTAGCTTCAAGTACTTGGGAAGTATAATATCATCAAATGGCAACTCAGAAGACGAGATCAAGAATATATACGATAAGGCAAACCAACTCATTGGACAAGTGGCACCAATACTAAAGAACAAACACGGACCAGTAGATACTAAAAAAACACTCAACAACACAATCTTTCTACCAACTCTATGCTGCCAATACTAAACCTGGACAATGACAGAACAAGAGAAAAAGAAAAATTACAACAACGGAAATGGGATTCATGAGAAGAATACTCAACGTATCAAGAAAAGAGAAAATCAGAAATGATGAAATGATGAAATCAGGACGAAAGTGAGGGATAACAACAGCGCTAGATTTAATTAGAAAACAGGAAGAGAAATAGTTCGACCACATAACTAGATTACTAACTAACAGTATACCACTACAAGCAATGATGTACATACCAAATACGACCAGAAAACGAGACAGACCATGTAAACAAACCAAAAAACAACCAACAAACATAAAACC
The DNA here is from genome assembly GCA_963921405.1 of Cepaea hortensis. Lineage (NCBI taxonomy): Eukaryota > Metazoa > Mollusca > Gastropoda > Stylommatophora > Helicidae > Cepaea > Cepaea hortensis. The sequence continues at coordinate 147,560,163 of OY992878.1, read as the reverse complement.
AACAAACAAACCATCAAACAACCAACAAACCTTCAACCAACAAACCATCAAACACCCAACAAACCAACAAACAACCAACAAACCATCAAACAACAAACCGTCAGCCAACCAATAAATCAAAAAACCATCAAACAACCAACAAACCATCAAACAACAAACCGTCAGCCAACCAACAAATCAACAAACCATCAACCAACCAACAAAGCAACAACCAACCCACAAACCATCAACCAATAAACCATCAACCACCGAACCATCAAACAACCATGAAACCATCCATTAACAAACAAACATCAAACAACGAACAAACCTTCAACCAACAAAACATCAGCCAACCAACAAACCAACAACCAAACAACAAACCAACAATCAACCAAGAAACCATCAACCAACCAACAAACCATCAACCACCCCACAAACCATCGACCAGCCAACAAACCAACAACCAATCAACAAAACAAAACCAAAAAAACCAAACAGCAAACCAACAATCAACCAACAAACAATCAACCAACAAACCATCAAACAACCAACAAACCATCAACCAACCAACAAACCATCAACCAACAAACCATCAAGCAACCATCAAACCATCAACCAACACACCATCAAACAACCAACAAACCATTAACCAACCAACAAACTTTAAACCAATGAACCGTTAACCAACCAACAAACCTTCAGCCAACCAACAAATCATCGACCAACCAAGAAACCATCAAACAAGCAAGAATCAATCAAGCAACAAACCGTCAGCCAACCAACAAACCAACAACCAACCAACAAACCATCGATCAACTAACAAACAAACCATCAACCAACCAATAAAACATCAACCAACCAACAAACTAACAATCATCCAACAAACCATCAACCAACCAAAAAAAAAAACATCAACCATCCAAGAAACCATAAAACAACCAACAAACAACGAACAAACCATCAAGCAATAAGCCATCAACCAACCAAACATCATAAAACAACCAATAAAACATCAAACAACCAACAGACCATCAAACAAACAACAAACCATCAACCAGCTAACAAACCATCAACCAGCCAACAAACCATCAACCAACAAATCATCAACCAACCAAAATACCATCAGTCAACAAACCATCAACCAACAAACCATCAAACAACCAACAAACCATCAACCAACCAACAAACCGTCAAACAACCAACAGACCATCAAACAACCAACAAATATCAACCAACCAACAAACCATCAACCAACCCACAAACCATCAAATAACCAACAGACCATCAAGCAACCAACAAACCATCAACCAACCAACAAATCATCAAACAACCAACAGACCATCAAACAACCAAAAAACCATCAACCAACCAAAAAACTATCAACCAACCAACAAACCATCAAACAACCAACAGACCATAAAACAACCAACAAACCATAAACCATCAAAGCATCAACCAACCAGCAAACCATCAACCAACAAACCGTCAACCATCCAACAAACCATCAAACAACCAACAAATCATCATCCAACCAACAATCCATCAACCAACAAACCGTCAACCAACCAACAAACCATCAACCAACCAACAAACCATCCAACAACCAACAAACCATCAACCATCCAACAAACCATCAAACAGCCAACAAACCGTCAACCAGCCAACAAACCATCAACCAACCAACAAACCATCAACCAACCAACAAACCGTCACCAGCCAACAAACCATCAACCAACAAACCGTCATCTAGGCAACAAACAATCAACCAATCAACAAACCATCAACCAACCAACAAACCATCAACCAACCAACAAACCATCAACCAACCAACAAACCATCAACCAACCAACAAACCATCAACTAAAAAACCGTCAACCAGCCAACAAACCAGTAATCAACTAACCATCAACCAACAAACCGTCAACCAACCAACAAACCATCAACCAACAAATCATCAACCAACAAATCATCAACCAACCAAAAAAACCATATATCAACAAACCATCAACCAACAAACCATCAAACAACCAACAAACCATCAACCAACCAACAAACCGTCAAACAACCAACAGACCATCAAACAACCAACAAATATCAACCAACCAACAAACCATCAACCGACCCACAAACCATCAAATAACCAACAGACCATCAAACAACCAACAAACCATCAACCAACCAACAAATCATCAAACAACCAACAGACCATCAATTAACCAACAAACCATCAACCAACCAAAAAACTATCAACCAACCAACAAACCATCAACAAACCACCAACCAACCAACAAACCACCAAACAACCAACAGACCATCAACCAACCAACAAACCATCAAACAACCAACAGACCATAAAACAACCAACAAACCATAAACCATCAAAGCATCAACCAACCAGTAAACCATCAACCAACAAACCGTCAACCAACCAACAAACCATCAAACAACCAACAAACCATCATCAAACCAGCAATCCATCAACCAACAAACCGTCAACCAACCAACAAACCATCAACCAACCAACAAACCATCCAACAACCAACAAACCATCAACCATCCAACAAACCAACAAAAAGCCAACAAACCGTCAACCAACCAACAAACCATCAACCAACCAGCACACCATCAACCAACCAACAAAGCATCAACCAACCAACAAAGCATCAACCAACAATCCGTCAACCAGCCAACAAACCATCAACCAACCAACAAACCATCAACCAACCAACAAACCGTCATCTTGCCAACAAACAATCAACCAATCAACAAACCATCAACCAACCAACAAACCATCAACCAACCAACAAACCATCAACCAACCAACAAACCATCAACCAACCAACAAACCATCAACTAACAAACCGTCAACCAACCAACAAACCATCAACCAACCAACAAATCATCAACCAACAAACCGTCAACCAACCAACAAACCATCAACCAACCAACAAACCATCAACCAACAAACCATCAACCAACTAACCGTCAACTAGCCAACAAACCATCAAACCAACAAACCATCAACCAGCCAGCAAACCATCAACCAACCAACAAACCATCAAACAACGAACAGACCATAAAACAACCAACAAACTATAAACCAACAAACCATCAACCAACCAACAAACCATCAACCATCAAACCGTCAACCAACCAACAAACCATCAACCAACCAACAAACAATCAAACAACCAACAAACCACCAACCATCCAACAAACCATCAAACAACAAACCGTCAACCAACCAACAAACCATCAACCAACCAAAAAACCATCAAACAACCAACAAACCATCAACCAAACAACAAACCATCAAACAATCAACAAACCGTCAACCAGCCAACAAACCATCAACTAACCAACAAACCGTCAACCAGCCAACAAACCATCAACCAACTAACAAACCATCAACCAACAATCAGTCAACCAGCCAACAAACCATCAACAAACCAACAAACCATCAACCAACAAACCGTCAACCAGCCAACAAACCATCAACCAGCCAACAAACCATCAACCAACAAACCATCAACCAAACAACAAACCATCAACCAACCAACAAACCATCAACGAACAAACTATTAACCAACCAACAAACCATCAACCAACCAACAGACCATCAAACAACCAACAAACCATCAACCACCAAACCGTCAACCAGCCAACAAACCGTCAACCAACCAACAAACCATAGAAGAGAAAGACGTTGTTATTTAAGTGCCAACGATGAAAATTATTGAACACATGTTCGTTGAGTTTTATTTCTCTTTTCCAGCTCTGCACCAGGTTCACCCCCCAAAACTCGGGCCGCTGATGACAACATCTATGCATGTGGGATGTGCGGCCAGCCAATCACAGTCACGCTAATAGCCACCAATTACTTGCTGGAGCCGAACTTTGAACTCAACGTGACAGTCGGCCACCAACCCCAGAGAGAGCTGATCTATTTCCTGGAGAAGGCTGCAGTAAAAGACCCTCGTTTCCGGTACTTTCATTATCATCATGTGCCATGCCGATAAGCGTGGGCGGTCATGTTTCGCCATTTCACACGATCACCAGAGTCGTGGATCAGCTCTGTGTTCTTGTCTCGACCAAACCACGTAGCCAAGCCATCCGGGTATTTACTTTTCTGTCTTCCCCTGGTTCTCTCTCTTCAATATTGCCAGTAGTTCTCTAGTTCTCTAGTTTATTTCTTCTCATAACGTGTTCAAAATAGTGTGACTGTCTAATTTATGTAATTAGTTTACGGTTTTCGATTATTTCTTGTAGTGCTTTTCATTGGTTTTTCTGTCTTTCTATTGTATTCTTTGCAATCTGTCTGCGACACAGATTGTAAGACTTGTATGGATGTTTTTGCCCTGGCCGTGCGGGAGGGCGGGGGGAATGAACAGACTGATAGGCTGGCAGGGAATGCACCTCTTGGTGGTCGATTACCTATTGGCAAGGGAAAGGTGGTCGTGCGCCTGTGGGACCAGGTGGACAAGGTGGGGGGACAGATTGGGAAGCCGTATGTGGAAAGGATGAGATTGCGGGGGATTGGCAGCGGTTCTGGTCGAATCTCAAAACTGAGAGGGAAGACCAGGAGAACTTTCAATCAGATAGCGATGGGAACGATTAGTAGTGTGACTCTTCGCTGGCTGTTGAACGAGGGGACGGAGCGCATATTGGAATGTCCTGAGTGCAGTGATGTCGGCTCTTAGCTCAACTCAACTCAACTCAACTGTATTCTTTGCATTTTCCTCAGAAACCGCAATTCCACTGTTATCAGCTTGTTTACTCATTATCCAGTCCCCTTCCATCCATCATGTGCCATGCGGATAAGCGTGGTAGGTCACCAGAGTCGTGGATCAGCTTCGTGTTTCTGTCTCGACCATGCCACGTCGTCAAGACATCCAGGTATTTACTTCTCGGACTTCCCCTTGGTCTCTTACCTTCGATCTTGCCAGTCGTCACTAAGTTCTCCATTTCATTTCTTCTCATAACATGCCCACAAACTTTTGACTGTCTACGTCTAATGTCTCTAATCAGTTTACGATCGTCATTTGTTTCTTGAAGGACCTGTTCATTGGTTTTGCTGCCTGTCCATGGCATTCTTTGCATTTTCCTCAGAAACCACATTTCCACAGCCATCAGATGTTTTTCAGCCTGTCTGCTCATTGTCCACGCTTCACATCCATATAAAAGTACAGGTTCTAAGTAGCACTTCAACACTCTTTTTCTTGTTTCACTTGATATCTTTTTATTGGTCAGTATGTTATTCATCTTGCAAAAGGCTACTTTCCCAATGGCAATTCTTGTTCTAATCTCTTCAAGGCATCTCCCGTCAGATGTTATGACTGTTCCGAGATAGCTGTACCAACTCACTTGTTTAAAAATATGCCCATTTACTTGTATATTACATTGTGGTATTTCTCCTTTCCGAATGTGTCTTCTTACAATTCAATTTTAACTCTATTTGTTCACTGTGTGTAACAACCGCATCAACTAAAATTTTGCAGGTCCTGTTCATTGTCTTGAATCAAGACCGTATCATCTGCATATCTAATGTTATTGATGTACCGTCCCCCAATGATGATTCCTTCCACATCTTCTATATTTCTGAAAATATTTTCACTGTACAGGGAAAAAAGATCTTTAGACATTACACGTCCCTGTCCCACACCTCTCTTAATAGGCTGATATTGACCTACTTAATTATTAATTCTTATGGCAGCTTGTTGTTTCCAATATATGTTTTTACAAGTCTAAGGTCTTTTCCATCAATTTGTAGATCTTCAAGCATTCTTATCATGTCGACATGTCTCACTTTATCGAAAGCCTTTGAGTAGTCAATAAAGCAAAGACGTATATCTTTGTTTACTTCTATGGAACGTTCAATTACTGGTCTCAGTGTATATATATATATATATATATATATATATATATATATATATATATATATATATATATATATATATATATATATATATATATATATATATATATATATATATATATATACACGGCATTTACTGTACCCTTGCCTTCTATAGATCCACATTGTTCCTCTCCTATTTCAGGTTGTATTTTCTTCCTAACTCTTTTCCTCATAATTCTTAGCAAAATCTTCTTGATGTGACTCATTATACTAATTGTTCGATGTTGATCACATTCCAAGGCTCCTGATTTCTTTGGGATTGCAATAAATACAGAATTACATAATTCATGAGGTATATCTCCAGTATCATATATTGTATTCAGGAGTCTTGTAACTTTATCTATTCCGTATTCTTCTGAAGCATTAAGCATTTCTGTTGTGATGCTGTCTGGACTGGGGATCTTGCCAGTTTTCAAATGGTTAAGAGCATTCTGAACCTCCATCTTATCCAGTCTCACGTCCATTCAAAAATGCAGGTTCTATATTGAACGTCAACACTTTTCTGTGGTAATGAGCTCGATCCGCATCTGTGCAGATTTGTCAAACTGACCTGGGTTCTCAGGTCGCTGCGGCCTACATTGGGTACGTGGAAATGTCTAGGGAAATTAAAGAGGCCAGCGTGATACTGACCATGAAACTCATTTGGTGCCAGTTGGTCTATAAATATGTTGTTGTTTGTCCATCAAGAATGATGATGACCATTTATTTCATCCAGTGGGGTTGAAAGTAGGGAGCCGTGAGTTCTAAGATGTCTGATAAGGCCTATTTTGGCTCGAAATATTCTTTGATAATGTGGGCAAAGAATGCTTGACGTTCCAGGAGGAGGATCTCCTGTAGTGGTTTTTCTGTCCAGCCTTTTCTACACAGCTCTTGCAGTCCTGGCTGCTTCACAAGTGAATGCGCCCTTGTGTAATAATGTCCGCCACGAATATCGGTCTTTGGCTGCAGTCTCCCAGGTGTCACGATGAATTCCAAAAGATTTAAGTGAGATGTTCAGAGTGTCTTTAAAGCATTTCCTCTGACTACCTTGGGAGTGTTTACCACAACGCAGCTCGCCGTAAAAAAAATTTGTTTACGGAGCCTGTGATCTGGCATGCGAGTTAAGTGACCAGCCCAGAGAATCTGATACAGTCTGCCAAAGGCCGCGCTGGCCTTGGAGATTCTTGCATTCACTTCGTCATCAATTGTGGCAGCTTGTGACACAGTGCTGACAAGATAGGTGAATTGTCCACAACATTTTGTTTATGACCATTCACCGTTATATTCGGCACGGTGTAATTATCCCTGGAGCTGGCTGGAACATAACTACAGTCTTCTCCAAGTTGATATTGAGCCTAAAGTTGGCACAGGCATATGGGAAAGCTGAAACATTACAGTGCCAGGTGTCTATAAACATGCAGGCCTTGCAGAATATGCACAACATGTCGTAGGCCGTGTAGTAGAAGTGTCTTTTAATTACTCTCACTCACTCACCCACCAACTCACTCACTAACCCACCCACTCACTCACTCACTCAACCACCCACTCACTCACTTACTCAGAAACTCACTCACTCACTCACTCACTCACTAACTCACTCACTCACTCACTCACCCAGCTACTCACTCACTCACTCAGCAGCCCACCCATTCACCACCTTACTTAGCCACTCACTCACCCACCCATCCACTCACTCACTTACTCACTCACTCACTCAGCCACTCATTCAGCCACTAACTCACTCACTTAGCCACTCACCCACTCACTCACTCACCCACCCACTCACTCACCCACTCACTCACTCACTCACTCACTCACCCAGTCACTCACTCACTCACTCAGCCACCCACTCACTCGCTCACTCACTCACTCACTCATCCAGCCACTTAATCACTCACCCACTCACTCACTCACTCACACACGCAGCCACTCACTCACACAGCCACTCACTAAGTCACTCACACAGCCACTCACCCACTCTCTCACTCACTCACTCAGCCACTCACTCACTCAGCCACGCACGCACTCACCCAGTCATTCATTCGGCCACTCACTCATTCACTAGGCCACTCACTTACTCACCCACTCACTCAGCCCCTCAGCCACTCACACACTCACTCACTCACTCACTCAGCCACTCACTCACTCTCTCAGCCACCCACTCACTCACTCACTCACTCAGCCATTCACTTACTCATTCACTCACTTACCCCACTCACTCACTCACTCACTCACTGGGAGGCTCCGTGGCCAAGTAGTTATAAACGCCGCCTGCCTCGCACTCCAAAGGTTGTGGGTTCGATTCCGGCCTACATCGTTCGGTTCACGAATTGCGATTTCTCGGAGACTCCTGGGGGGTCGTCACTGGAGCTGCGGGGTTAGAAAGAGATCAAGAGATATGGAATTAAACCCGATATAATGAAGCCGATCCTCTTGGCCCTTAACCCCGTTCTCCTGACGTACTATAACTATTTTGCAGATTTACTGCCGAGAACTACGGAACTCTGGGATACATGATCACCAAGATCAACAAGCTTGAGGCCTCGGTCAGCGACCAGACGTTCTGGCACATCCTGGAATATCCCAGCGGGAACAGTCTGGAACTGGGTAATGTACAGTTTGTGTCTGCTAGTGTATGTCACGTGTAACCCTTCACACACACACACACACGCACGCACGCACGCACGCACGCACGCACGCACGCGCGCGCACACACACACACACACACACACACACAGAGAGAGAGAGAGAGAGAGAGAGAGAGAGAGAGAGAGAGAGACGGACGGACGGACGGACGGACGGACGGACGGACGGACGGACGGAAGACTGGCCATAGCAATGCGAAAGTTCAACAATATTAAAAACCCAAAGCACACCACCAGCACACATGATCATGTACAATTGTCGAGGTAGTGCATCCTTCTCGTGGCAACACACGGGTGAGAGTCATGGGTTATTTCCCCAATCACTAAAGAACAAAACTGAGGCCCTTGAGTGTAAATGTGACAGAACAGTTCTTAGAAATTCGTGGACCACGAAGAAGCCAAATATTGACATTCTACAAGACCTGAACTTCGAAAACAACTGGCTCATGAAAAAAAACATCATGTCTCGGACACTGAAATACTTTGGCCATATAACACGTCACTGTGACGTAGGAAGAAGAGTGGTGGAGGGCATTGTTTGTTTCTGGAAGAAGAGGCTATGATCGATCAGCGCGGAGAGGGAAACACACTGCGGACACCTGGAGCATGGGGGTGCACGAGGAAGGGGAAATGGCCAGAGATGGAGACATGTTCAGCCGTCCATGATGAGAGCGACGTGCTGCCAGAAACTATTAGATGATGAGAGAGAGAGTGTTTGAATGGCAGAGCATGAGAACGAATGAACAAACTTTATTTTCAAAGGGTTACGAATTGGGCACGCAGGCCCGTCTGACATTCTGCCCTTCTTCTCTATTTCCTCTCATACATTATTTCCTCTCATACATTATTTCATTCAACATCACTTATGAAGCTAATCTTAAACAACAGAAGAACAATACGCATTAAAACGCATGAAACATAATCAATAATACAAGACTCAATGAGGCAATGTTTAACATGGGCTTTAAAAATACCTAAGGAAGAGGTAACGTAACATACATATGGGAATCTTTATTGGCTAGTTGTCGCTTGAGATAATTTTCCATTATTACTATTTCTATTATATTTTAGGGAGCATGTAGTCCGTACAGAGATTGTGATCAAACAGGTTACGACTGTATGTATAATGAATGATTGGTTGTGTCTTTGATTTCTTGTGGAAGATTGTTCCACAACTAAGCGACAGAGAATGAAAAGATTGTTTTATATAAGTATAGGAAATATGTTTAGTCGTTCTCTATCTCTTGCATTACAATTGAACAATGGCCAACGGTAGCTTGGAGCATTTTGAAATAGGATTTTGTTAATTAGTTTAATAGGTAGGCGTTTTTGAGTGGCAGTAACTGAAGACGTTCATGTGGGTTAGAATTGGCGGTCAGCTTTTCGCCATTAATTAAATGCACTGTCCTTTTCTGGAGTGAATAAAGGCGTTTTGTTATTGATTTGAACCATCCATCCCAGATAAGAGGGAGAGAGTGATTGAGTGAGAGAACATTAGATGGCGTAATTGAGTGAAAGAACATGAGAGAGAGAGAGAGAGAGAGAGAGAGAGAGTAATTGAGTAAGAGAACGTGTGTGAGAGAGAGAGAGAGAGAGAGAGAGAGAGAGAGAGTAATTGAGTAAGAGAACATGTAAGAGAGAGAGAGAGAGAGAGAGAGAGAGAGAGAGAGAGAGAGAGAGAGAGAGAGAGAGACTGACTTAGTGAGGGAATATGAAAGTTAGAATGATTGAATGACAGAACATGAGAGATTGAACATGAGGGATTGATCATAAGAGAGATAAAGAGAGAGAGAGAGAGAGAGAGAGAGAGAGAGAGAGAGAGAGAGAGAGAGAACAAACAAACGAATACTATTTTTAAGTCATTAATGACCTTCGCCACCCGCGGTCTTACATTTTGCCAGTTACATCAACAAGAATAATAAACGTGTAATATTAGATTATCGGCAATGTTATCTGCTTTATTGTCATCAACATATATGAATGTGATCACTTTTGCACATGTTTACTTTCATCTATAACGTTGACATTGGGACACAGACAGACAGACAGACAGACAGACAGACAGACAGACAGACAGACAGACAGACAGACAGACAGACAGACAGACAGACAGACAGACAGACAGACAGACAGACAGACAGACAGACAGACAGACAGACAGACAGACAGACAGACAGACAGACAGACAGACAGACAGACAGACAGACAGACAGACAGACAGACAGACAGACAGACAGACAGACAGACAGACAGACAGACAGACAGACAGACAGACAGACAGACAGACAGACAGACAGACAGACAGACAGACAGACAGACAGACAGACAGACAGACAGACAGACAGACAGACAGACAGACAGACAGACAGACAGACAGACAGACAGACAGACAGACAGACAGACAGACAGACAGACAGACAGACAGACAGACAGACAGACAGACAGACAGACAGACAGACAGACAGACAGACAGACAGACAGACAGACAGACAGACAGACAGACAGACAGACAGACAGACAGACAGACAGACAGACAGACAGACAGACAGACAGACAGACAGACAGACAGACAGACAGACAGACAGACAGACAGACAGACAGACAGACAGACAGACAGACAGACAGACAGACAGACAGACAGACAGACAGACAGACAGACAGACAGACAGACAGACAGACAGACAGACAGACAGACAGACAGACAGACAGACAGACAGACAGACAGACAGACAGACAGACAGACAGACAGACAGACAGACAGACAGACAGACAGACAGACAGACAGACAGACAGACAGACAGACAGACAGACAGACAGACAGACAGACAGACAGACAGACAGACAGACAGACAGACAGACAGACAGACAGACAGACAGACAGACAGACAGACAGACAGACAGACAGACAGACAGACAGACAGACAGACAGACAGACAGACAGACAGACAGACAGACAGACAGACAGACAGACAGACAGACAGACAGACAGACAGACAGACAGACAGACAGACAGACAGACAGACAGACAGACAGACAGACAGACAGACAGACAGACAGACAGACAGACAGACAGACAGACAGACAGACAGACAGACAGACAGACAGACAGACAGACAGACAGACAGACAGACAGACAGACAGACAGACAGACAGACAGACAGACAGACAGACAGACAGACAGACAGACAGACAGACAGACAGACAGACAGACAGACAGACAGACAGACAGACAGACAGACAGACAGACAGACAGACAGACAGACAGACAGACAGACAGACAGACAGACAGACAGACAGACAGACAGACAGACAGACAGACAGACAGACAGACAGACAGACAGACAGACAGACAGACAGACAGACAGACAGACAGACAGACAGACAGACAGACAGACAGACAGACAGACAGACAGACAGACAGACAGACAGACAGACAGACAGACAGACAGACAGACAGACAGACAGACAGACAGACAGACAGACAGACAGACAGACAGACAGACAGACAGACAGACAGACAGACAGACAGACAGACAGACAGACAGACAGACAGACAGACAGACAGACAGACAGACAGACAGACAGACAGACAGACAGACAGACAGACAGACAGACAGACAGACAGACAGACAGACAGGCGGGTGGGCGGACGGACCGACCGACCGACCGACGGACGGACCGACCGACCGACGGACGTACGGACGGACTAGATATATATTAAGTAAGAAAAACTGTCGACATATCCCTCTCCTCATCATATTTTTCAACCCATTCCGTCTAAATTCTCATTTGTTTTTTAAAAAATCTAAATGTTTTGTTTAATCATAAAGTGCCTTTCTCATTTGCGTGTCGATCATGCTTCTCCACAACTTGCGGTCTCTGACGACAAATATCAGTTTGTGTGCTGACACCTTTCTTGTCATGATAGGAAATGGTTTTAAAGAGAAGAGCATCGACTTCATTGCAGCAGATTTTATCCCGTAAGGCTCGAACTCTTTCAGCAGGGTGTCCTGTCGAAAGCGTCGCACAAAGCACGAACTCCGTATCTCCAGCAACGACCCTCAGGAGTCTCCGAGAAAATTGCACTCGTGAACCGAACGACGTAGGCCGGAATCGAACCCACAACCTTACGAGTGACAGCAGACGGCTTGGCCACTTCGCCACGGAGACTCCGGTGTCATGAATAAAGGCTGCCAAGAACCGTCTCATATTGTCTTCCTCTATCTCGTTTTCCATACACCTATCCACTTGTCACTTGTTCCAGATTTTGTCTTCTCAGAATGTGGCCAAGCACTGTGGTATAGATAGAGTATTGTGAAACTGCGTGACGCCATTCCCCGTCATTCCGAGTTGAGGGTTCGAAATCAACCGCGGATGGTTTTGAATCAGATCACTTTGCGTTGATTTCGTTGATATGAGGCGTCGGCCGTTCAGATAGCAATTGCAAACTAATAAACGTAAAATTGCCTAGTAAATCACAAATAGTCAATAAATGCTAGGATTGACTGCGATGTACTGTAAAGGACACGCAACTAAATTTTTTTTTTTTTTTTTTTTTTTTTTTTGGGGGGGGGGGGGGGGGGGGGGGGTTAATGTGGCCCAACTGGACAATCGCATATGTCTGATGTTCGTCTTAGTCTCTATCAGTTGTCTTTGTGCCTTGGTCTCTATCAACTAGCAGTTAATCCCGGAATGTTAACCCGGTCACCAAAGGCCTGAAGAAGTCGAATGCATCGGCCGAAAGCGCAAATATTGCAGCTCTGCTGTAACAGGCACAACACATTTACGTTCAAAACAAACATTTTGGATAAGCTAAGAAGAAGAATTAGCAGTTAAGTGTGGGTCTGGCAGAGAGGGCCCAATCACAGTATGTCTAAAACCATTTTGTCAATAAGGCGATTGGGCCCTACCACTTGCGACATTTGCTGTGGGAGAATGGCTATTTATGGGATTTACCGGATTCTTATTATGTCGATCCTTAAACCAATCAATGAATCATTTTAATTTGCTAGTGTGTTCTCTGATGTCGACTTCTTTCAATGACTTCTATAAGTGCCCATACATACCTGTGATTTTGCTTATTATGCTATATCACTGTCCCCAAGGGTTCACTAAAAACTGATATTTCTTCGTAAATAATATTTTCCTCTGTCCTTAGTTTGACCAGCTAGCGAAGAGTCCCAGTTATAATGCTACCTTTAGCAGTATGATTATGTGTCCGTCTGGTCTTTCCCCAGAGTCCTGCATGTTGGCCAGATCATCTAGCTACTCTCTAGAACACCATTCTCTCCAGGCCGTGATGCTCTCTATCTGTTGTTACTCACTGTACACACGATCTGACAGGGTCCCGACTATTTCTGCCTATCGTGCACCAACACCCCACCAAGTGATGCAAACCAAGACATTGTGTCCGTCTGCTCGTTTCCCATCACACCAGCATATCCTGGGGGTTGGGGCGGGGGGGGGGGTGGTAGAATCCAACAGATTCCCTCTATTGTTTATTGTATTATTGTATGGTAGTTTATGCTTTAATGTAGCTATTTTCTTTAACTTCACATTTTGCTTACAGCGATCATAGTAATAATAAACCATACAACTATAACCATCACAAGGTACAGTGTCCCTTGCAGAACATTTCTCTCATTACAGCTGGAGGAAAAGATGCTCGATCCTGTCCTAGTTTCTCTGCCTCATACATTTTCATACAGGCTCTCCGTAATGTCCTGCGTTCACTGTCGTGTGTCGTTCGTCTTTCAGAAATCATGCTTTTCATTACTCATCTCATCTCATTTCATCTGTTCACATCTCATCTCATCAGGGCAGAATGTTAGACCGGCCAGCGTGCCCAAATCTTAACCATTGAAAATAAAGTTCGTTCGTTCGTTCGTTCGTTCGTTCGTTCATGTCACCTTAAACGAGCACTCTCCCACTGCTTATGCTCCACCTCTACACCGAAAAGTATAAGAGGAACAATTTGCTTTTCATTACAACTCTTTCTAATATACTGTGACACTTTATGTGGTCAAAATATATACCACGATATTTTACTGTTCTTGAGCCAGTTTTTTACGATGTTCAGATCTTGTACTCGTAGAATATCCGTATTTTATTTTGGCTTCTTGTCCCGCGTATTATAAGAATGTTTCTGTAAAATTTAAGTTCAAAGGTTAAGTTCAACTGTATTCTTTAGTGTTTGTGAAATAACCATACAACAAGAATGTGATAATTTATTGGCTCATTACCACACAGTTTGTCTCATAACTTAAACATTGACTATTATCTCCCAGGTGTGTCCACCTACGTGCCGATAGATAAAGCCAACATCGTGTTTAACTTTACCACTTGGGACAACAATACAACCGTTTAAGATTGCAACTTTCAAGTCATAAAATATGCTGCGGTGATACAAAGTGGACAACAGCTTAGCCTGCAGTGCTGGATTGTAATTGTGCAGAGATAAAATATAAAAATTCCACTAAATTATTAACGTGTTTTCTCCTTCTTCACTTTGCCTTTTAACTTGTTGAGAAGTGATATCTGGAGTGAATGTTTGGTGTGCTTCAACATTGGTTGTATTCAAGTAGTTTAGTTGAGTTGAGTTGAGTTAAGAACCGACATCACTGTACTCAGGATATTCTCATACGTGCTCCGTTCCCTCGTTCAACAGCCAGCGAAGAGCCATACTACTAATCGTTCCCACCGCTATTGATTAAAAGTTCTCCTGGTCTTCCCTCTCAGTTTTGAGTTTCTTCTAGAACCCCTGCCAATACCCCGCAATCTCATTCTTTCCACATATGGGTTCTCAGTCTGTTCTTCTGCCTTCTCTACCTGGTCCCACAAGCGCGCGACCACCTCCCCCTTGTCCATAGGCAATCTTCCACCAAGAGTTGCATTCCCTGCTAGCCAATCAGCTTGTTCATTCCCTCACACCCCGCATGGCCAGGGTAAAATATCCATACAATTCTCACAATCTGTGACCTCTGAAGCGACGAGAGCCATTCCACACGAAACATTCCCTTCTCCGCCTTTCTGAGCTTACTCTTTGAATCTGTAATGAATACAACGTGTTGCAGTAGTCTCCTCTAGCCAACGGAATGCCGCTGTTACTTCCTCCATCTCCATTCTCATGCTGGAGGTCGTAGTCTCATATGCCAGACACTCCTTTTTCACGTCTCGTCCATTAGCCTATGCAATAAAGCCCCAACCACTACGTCTGTTCCTCCCCACTGACCCATCGGTGTAGATGACTATGTCACCTTGATGTGTGTTACTCTGGATTAGCTGTTGCACTTCAAACTCAGTGCGTCCCCTTCCTATTCTCTGCACTCACGACCCAGTGTTATTATTACATTGTGCCAGTCCGTCATGTCTTTCGGAACTTCAACCCACTCTCTTTCACGATTGATGGTCTCTAAATCACACACCTGACGTATAGAAAATACTGCCTGTGCCATCCAGGACCTGCCTCGTCTTAGTCTATGACCCTTGACTATATCCTTGACTGAATGCAGCGGGTGATCCCTGTCTGCAGCAGCTCTCGGGCACCATTTGGCCTGAAGGACCCCATTGTTGGTAGCACCAGGATATGCCTCATGCATATAATTGGTGTGTCCTTTGTGCACCCCAGGATTAACCGCATGGCAGCATTCTGTATGCGCTCCAACTTTTCAAGCTGGCTCTTTGGTACTGTCAACAGCCCCAAATCATACTCAATGACAGAAATTATTAACTGCTGAAAGAGCCTGTTCAGGATCCTCTGATCTACCCCGGTTTCTGCCATAGCCTTCACTGCATTAAGTTGCCTATCAACCTTCACCATCAAAACTTCCACATGATCCTTAAAAAATAAACATCTGTCAAAGGTGATACCCACGTACTTCAATTTGTTGACCGCAATATCCTGAAACAGGATGGAAACGCGGGAAAAAAAAGACTAAGAGGACATCCATTCAACATAATACCTCGGACATCTGCCTTGACGATCCGGTTATCCAGGGAGTACCACACAACCGATGTCTTGTCTGGGTATATAATGACCCCTGCGTCCCTGCACCTTTCTGCCACCCTATTTACTGCCACCTGTAAGTCTTTCGCCAAACTGGTCCTGTCTCTGCCCTGCCTGTACACCAACACATCATCTGCAAATGTCAAGAATCTACCCACACTTGGTGTCTCAATAGCTGCAATTTTGCTGGTGTAGACATTAAAGAACACTGGGGACAAGGCAGATCCCTGTGGAAACCAAGGTGTAATAGTATAAGGGTCACAAGTCCAGGAACCTGTGCGCAGTGCAACCTTAAGCTCACAAAGGACTGCCGCAACCCATCTAACAAGGCAAGAGCAGACCTCAAGTAGTTTAATAAGTGTCGTCTTCAGCGAGTCTTAGGTATGCTTCAACCGTTGTAATACTTGTATTTAAGCGGGTTGAGAACTGACATGTGAGAGGAGCTTTGATTGTGCTTCAACCATGGTGATATTCACGGCCACGGATATTCTATACATCCATCGTTTGCAGGAGGTCACCCTTGGCCTGTTCCCTCAGAAGTGTCTAAGTGCTGGTGCTCTATCTTTCTCGTGGCGAACCAGCGGATATATAAACATAATGAACACAGTTGTGTAGGGTTCGGGAGCTTGAATCTTTAGAATGGTCATAACTGACACAGTCCTGTCATTTCCATCGTCAAATTTGTCTGCAGTGTCTTCATGTATGTGTTGGAAGGGGTTAGGAGAGAGAGAGAGAGAGAGAGAGAGAGAGAGAGAGAGAGAGAGAGAGAGAGAGAGAGAGAGAGAGAGAGAGAGAGAGAGAGAGAGAGAGAGAGAGTCTATTTTGGATTTAATGCTGAAATATATAAATCTCCATTTGCAGCAGCCGTCCAAGTTACGAATACACCATCAATACAATTCGCCAACACGTCCACCTCTCCTTTATATACCATTGTGATAAGCAAGAGAAATTCTACGCTTCACGAAGATCACGAGAAACGAGCAGTACCAATTCACAGATGAAGATGCGGATTCACTTAGATTTTTTTCCATAGCAAGTTAATTATGATATGAAGTAGCAAAGTGATGAAAACATAGCAAGTTAATTATGATATGAAGTAGCAAAGTGATGAAAACACTTGGAAACACTTGAAATGCAGTATGAAGTTATATTCGAATGCAAAGAGTGAGCTTAACAGCAAAGAAATCAAATGAACAGAGCAGGTCAGCATGGTCGAATGGGTAAGAATGCTTGTTCTTAAACATTCGTTGTGCTGATGCCGAGGTAAGCGGTTCAACCCCTACACCGGACAGCTGGACTAAAATGTTTACCTTCCCCCCCTTGACTTTGGGTCGTAATTTACAAATACCTCAGAAGTCGGAGTGGGTTCGCCTGATGGCGAGGGGCACTGTTAATAGGGAAAGTTAATAATCCACACGGAAAATTCAGTTCATCACTACCATAAATAGTGTGTATGGACTACGCTTGAGTTCAAGCGAGCGAGCGCAACAACAACAACAAAAAAGAACAGCTAATAACAAATATACAAACTTTGGTTGTCTTGGGTTTGTCACAGTATGAGAGGCTTGCGACTGAACCAAACCTTAGGGGGAAAGAAATGGGGATACAGCAGTTAGAACTACATCACACGACATTACAAGAACGTGGTAGTTCAGACTTATACAGCTATCTGAAGATAGCTACTGAGAATAGAAGTCAGTGGAGTGGTGTGATGAGATGGCGTCTACATCTTCGGACAGAGCAGTATAATGATGATGATGATTATAGTGGTAGTAGTAGCTGGTGGTGGTGGTGGTAGTAGTAGTAGCGGTAGTAGTGTTGGTGGTGGTGGTAAAAGTAGTGATGCTGGTTGTTGGTAATGGTGGTGGTGGTGGTATTAGTATTAGTAGTAGTGGTCGTGGCGGTGGTGTTTGTGATGATGGTGGTGGTAGTAATAGTGGTGGTGGTGCTTGTGTTGGTGGTGATAGTAGTAATAGTGGTGCTGGTGGGTGGTGTTAGTAGTAGTAGTAGTAGTAGTAGTAGTAGTAGTAGTAGTAGTAGTAGTAGTAGTAGTAGTAGTAGTAGTAGTAGTGGTGGTCGTCGTCGTCGTCGTCGTGTTGGCAGTAGTAGTAGTTAGTAGTTGTTGTTGTTGTTGTAGGGGGTGGTGGTTGTAGCAGTAGTAGATGTGGTTGTGGTGGTCACAATGCAGATGATTATTCTCATTTTCAAGGACCAAAAATGGTATTACGTTTTTGCAAACAAGTAATCTTTCGTAATTTTAGTTATCTTGAGTTAACCTGGAAATTCCTAGGAACTTCGTCCCACTTCATTATGGCTGGTTACTTCACCTCCCACACTAGACCGTTGACACTTCACTGTTACATGATATCACTTGACTACTAGATGACTTGACATAGGACGGTGCAATTGTCTCCGTGTAAGGGACGACAGCACAACAACGTTGCGTCAATGTTATTCTTTCTTCGTCTGAATCATGTCACTGGTAATCAGTGGGCAAACGCATGCAGCATGGCGTTAGTGATCATGTCTGTCCACAGATTTCTGTCTCTTATGATGCCAATGACAAATTATACCCATGTTCCCCCATGCCATGATGTTAAACTGTCCAGAATCTTTTCTCTGGGTCTCCTCTTGTCTCCCCTCCCATCTAGCTTTCTCGTTGAGACGACATACTCCAGATTTATATATAGCCATTGGTGGACTAACCGGGATGCCAGTTGCTGGAAGGCAATTGGACCCATTGGGACCCTCATAAAGTGGACCCCTCAAACGTTAAACTACATATGTAAAATGTTAATGTTCTGTCAGTTTGTTTGTTTTTTTTCATCTAGGCAACCAAAATGTGTGGATGCAATTCCCCTGCGACTAAAGCTCTCGTCCTTGAACCACACACGTAATGACAAGCAGCATGTGAAGTTCCTATTAAATATAATATAGTGTACAACACAAAGGTACATCACCATCCTCTGTGCTCGCTTCACAACTAGTCTCTTGTCCTCTTGTCGCACCCAAATCCTGTTGGTTGACAACCTGGGATAGACTGACTTTACTCACTGCGTCGGTTTCGTTCAACGACTGGCTGTCACTCCTAATTTAGGACTCCCTGTGAATCATGCCTCTCTTACTAATCTCCACGGCAAGGCACGTAGAGCGCCCTGGTCATCCACTGCACCTGTATTCGTCTCCAGTCGTCTTGACTTGTCTTGCCACTGGACTCAGATGGACTCAGGCGAGAGAGTGAGGTCGACGAATTGCGCAACTCTTCCTCACTTTAATCCAAGTCATCGCGCAAGTCATTCTTCATCCATCAACATTTCGAGCCAAAATAGGCCTTATCAGCCATCTTAGAACTCACGGCAAAATACTTTCAACCCGACTGGATAAAATGAATGGTCATCATCATTCTTGATGGACAAACAACAACAACAACAACACTAATTTCCAAACTTTATGGTCATTCATTTTTGACCCACAATAAACTGGGACATTAAAATGATGATGACGAAACCTTAACATGTGCAAAAAAATTCACATCCTGTTAGTTAGTTAGTTAGTTAGTTAGTCGCAGTTCCAACTTCACAGCAACGGGTCGTCCCCATTATGCTCCATACCTGTGCCAGTGAATATCACACAAAACGCTCCCCACTGCCCAATGTGAAAAGTGGAAAAGACAGGAGTCTCGACAAATAACAGCCCGCACAGACACATCCTGTTATTTGTGCGAAACCTACTCCGGCTAGACATGCAAGTAATTTCCTTTTATCCGTCACGTGATAGAGAAGCCATGTTGAGTGTTATGACGTCTGCTAAAGTAAACAAGTCTAGTGCGCCATCAGGCATGTCCTCTCGTGGTTAGTCTACAGTCTACACCAAAGCTCGCTTCCTGTGTACGCACACAAGCTACCAGAGACATTGTCCTGTCACAATTACATAGACACACACATAACCACGTCTACGTCTGTGGGTGAAGAGTCGCGATAACGCAATGGCTAGCACACTTACCTGTCAGTCCAATTGTCATATGTTTGAATACACATCGAGGTGGAGATTCTTGTTTTTAACTTTAGTTAGACTCCTGGGTCGACCAAGCCTAAAATAGGTGCCGAAAATTGTCGTTGGAAGTAAAGGTGGTGGGCGTGATATTGAAGCTAGCACAATATACACAGTACGTTTCAAGCCACGTAAACGGGTGCTGTACGTTCTGAGGCGAAGAGGTTACTGACTCACTTCGTAATCCCGCATACCGCGTTAGAAACACAGCTGCGGGCGATTTGGCAGCAGATGACATTGCGTTAGTTTTCAAACAATAGTATGAAGCCGGTCGTTCAGAAATTAATGGTTAACTACTGAACGTAAACTTGCCAAGAAATCACAACCAGTCAAACATTCCTGAGGTTGACTGCGTCTCCTGTAAATGATATACAACTAACTAATCGCCCTGTAGATTTCAGAAAAATCCGTTTTTAGCTTAACTAGTCTCATGTTGTCTCAATGTGTGTCACACCCAGCGCTAGCGTCTTTTCTTCGCCTCTTGAATCACTGGTATTTGTCTAGTTCACTCCATGAGCTCCACATTAATGATTCCGTCACACCATGTGTCCTTCTATTTTGAGCAGGCAAAATTCAGCATTAATAAATGTGTGGACTTTGTAATCATGAAAGTCGTTCTCCCTGTTCCTCCGAAGTCGGAGAGTGTATAAGCCAGACATGGGATAACGGATACTCACGCAAACCTCAGGTCCTGTATGACATCACACTGATGTTGGACAACAGGATGCCTTCATCCGACATACAGGACTTCGCGTTGGAGCTCAAGCCAACGAACACAAGCAAGCAAGCAAGCTCTCCATGTTTCCCAACCATACTATAGTACTGTATGTGCTTTAAAGTTAGTTGTATGCCCTTTAAAGATGTCTTAATCCCAGCTTGTTTCGGCTGTTTGTAATGTGCTAATTACTGGTTTTACGTTCAGTAATTTGTCATAGCTTTCTGAACGACCGACGCTCATAACGCAAGATGATCTGCTTCCAAACTGTCTGCGATTTATTTCGAACTCTCGGCTCGAAGAGCGAAAATCAGAAATGAAGAAATTATGACTAAAGTGGGGGTTATAGCAGGGCTAGATTTGATCAGAAAACAGCTAAATGGTTTGGTCAAATAATTAGATTGCCAACTAACAGTATACCACAACAATTAATGATGTACAGTCCGAAAGAAAGCAGAAGAAGAGGCCGACCACGTAAACGATGGACAGAGGGAATAGCAGAACCCATGGGAATCTCGATACATGAAGCCCATAAACAGGCACTCTCCCTCTGTTTATGCTTCACCTTGACACCGTATGGTACAAGATAAACAAGATGAGATGAGATGAGATGACATGAGATGAGATGAGACTCCGTATGTCAGGGAATTGTGAAACTGCGTCCAATGCCCTTAGGCCACCGCGCTAACTTGTGATTTACATGCACATAAATCCGGATCTTTGTTAAAACGTAAATATGATTCTTCATACCGGATGCCAGGAACTGTTGATTTGAGAGAATTTACTTCACTAACATCCTTGTCGCAGCTGTTGACAGACCTAGTCATATCATGTTCGTTTTTTGGCCTATTTTTTAACTAATCGAGTATCGCAACCTACATGGGGGAGGGGGGAGGGAAAGGAGAGGGGACAGACTAGGAGCTGAATCATTTGACAAGAGCATTTACAAGTACATCAGTGGAGATTACTTCCGGGCTTACACAAGGTGCTAACTGACCCTGGTGGGAATGGATTGTGCAGCAAATAATCACCGTGCACAATTTTAATTCTTCCTAGAAGCTTTAACGCTTTCACAGACCATGTTCTAGGTCGGTAACTATAGTTTTCCATTATTATGTTGTGTAGCGTCCTCTAGCCGGTCTCCCTGGCGAAGTAAATATAAAGACGCTGTTCGTAATCCCGTATACCCACGTACGAAACACAGCTGCGCGAGATGCAGAAGCGGATCGCGCTGTGTTTGTTTCTTACGGAAAGGTATGTGAGCCGGTCGATCAGAAATCAATGGCAAACTACTCAACGTAAAACTTGCCAAGACATCAACAGCAGCTGAAAATTGCTGGTGTTGACTGCAATGTCCTGTAAATAGGATATGCAAAAAGTAAAAACAGTGTCCTATAGTCTCTACTTCATTCTTCTACTTCTATGAGCGCCAAACAATCCACTAACCCAGTGGTTCTCAACCTTTTTTGGCCCGTGCCCCCCTTCACCATATTTTCAGAACGTCATTCCCCTCTTTCGTATTTCCTACCTAAAAATCACCCCCCCCCCCCACCTCTCCGTATTTCCTACCTAAAAACCACCACCCCCCCCCTTTTTTTTTCTAATATAGTATATGTAATAATGGAAGCTAAATTTAATAGCGCATACTAAAACAAGTCTAGACGTCCACATAAAACATGATTTGTGGGTCTACTTACTTTATAAAATGAATTTTAGAATGGTGAGACGTACAGAACCGTAAAGTGTGAAGGGAAAAACAATATCAAATAATCGGTTCTTGTATTAACACGATCTTGAAATAATCTTAATCCCCCCCCCCCTGGAAACCCTAAAATTCCCCCCTGGGGGCGGGGGGGGGGGGGGAAATTCCCCACCGGTTGAGATGAGAACCACTGCACTAACCAGTCAGGTGCAGTCTCTACAATGAATTATGGCTGCAATGGAACCCCAACACTGTCTGTCTCTCGTCTTGTTTGTACATTCTGTTAAACCGCTGTTCGTCCATCTCTTGTTGTTATCTTCCTACTTGTATCGTTGTCTACCTCTTGCTGGCTTACGTTCAACCAAACCCTCCAGTATGGTTTCTATAAGAATGTTAAGTCTTTTAACACGGCCGAACATTTTATCTAGCTCATTACTTTAGCAGGCGACGAGTGCAGGCGCTGAATCCACCTCAGACAGACCTCATAGCATAATCAACGGGTTCCCTATCAATATTCTCTCTCTCTCTCTCTCTCTCTCTCTCTCTCTCTCTCTCTCTCTCTCTCTCTCTCTCTCTCTCTCTCTCTCTCTCCCTCTACCTGCCAGTCTCCGTAGGCATACATGATTATAACTCAAACTGAAAGTATTGCTTGGTATACAATAAAGTAAAGATAAATGTGTGTTATATGTTTATCTTTCCTATGTGCGACTTTTATATTGCACATCGGAAATATGCCTACGTATAAACAATGTTTCGTTGCTGTAGGCGCCCGCTAGCGACACGGATGTAACAAGTACGGATGTTTGAATGACCCATTTCCATGTATAGTGATGCGCCAGAGTCAGTTGTGCGGGATGGTTTGGCCAAGGTCAAGGTGATGACGTAAACGGAATGAAAATAAATACAGTATATTCTCGTAATGTTTCCATTATATAAGACATTGTCAGAGAGACTGAAGACTGACAACTGAGCTGCAGAAACTGATAAATAAACACGTACTCAGGTATGTTGTACTCGTCTGTACTGAAATGATATATTTTGTGGCTGTTATCATCATCAGCACAACAACAGCAGCATCAAGGACATAGTAATGCACTTTTCTTTTTTTTTTGCATATATTTTTTACAGGACATCACTGTCAACACCAGCATTTTACTGTTGTTGTTGATGTCGTGGCAAGTTTACGTTCAGTAGTTTGCCATTGCTTTCTGAACGACCGGCTCCCAAACCAATTCGTTAAAACCAAGTGCAACGCAGTCTGCAGCCAAATCCGCGCACAGCTATGTTTGGAACGCAGGTAAGTGGGCTTACAAATCGCCTTTGCCACGGAGATCGGCTAATGCACCTTATAGGTGATATTTCATAGGAAAAGAACTGCACATCTGGTATCAAATTGTGTTATGTTATTTAAACCTTAGCCTTTCTTGGCAGTATCTGCTGTAGAATGTACTAGAGGTTTCTCGATGATTGATAGCGAGCTCTGCTGGTAATATAGGGTGTATTTTTAATGACTGTGCAGTGTTTGAAAATATTGCTGGTCCAAGTTTTGTATTCACCCTCTGTAAAGATCATGCAACATAATAGGTGAATACAAAACTTGGACCGGCAATATTTTCAAACACTGCACGGTCGTTACAAATACACCCAGTATTATTACCACGGTAGGACACGATTAGACACCTCGGCTCGTCGATTGTCACAATGAGGGGAATTGGCCGTCTCTTCTTCATTAAAATAAAAGGTTAGTTGCATATCTTTTACGGACATAGCAGTAAACCCCAGCATTTTTGGCTGTTCGTGATTCCTGGGCAAGTTTACGTTCAGTAGTTTGCCTTTGCTTTCTAAACGACCAGCACCCATGCTATTTCATTTTTTTTTTTAAATGCAGCTGTGTTTCGAACGCGGGTATGCGGGATTACGAACTGCGTATGTAACTCCTTCACCACAGAGCCGGTTCTTCTTCAAGGCTCTAGGCTATAAAATGTGATGAAGCTATTCATAGACCAGGAAAATCCTAAGGGACCATTTTTTTAAAAATCGACGTGACTGAAATTTATGCAATTATTCAGAACTTCTAGCATTGCAATTTTCGCCGACGTATAGTTTTTTTCTCTCCTGAATTTGTTGTTGTTGTTGTTGTTGTTGTTGTTGTTGTTGTTGTTGTTGTTGTTGTTGTTGTTTGTGGTGGTGATGTTATGGTTGCGCCCCATCGATTCGAGATAACCCACTTTTGTGAAACTTCAAGAACTGGCGATAAGATGATGACTTCCTCACATTCCCGCAGGCAAGCAACACATTCCTTCTGAGGAATCTAGCAGGTTCATGAAGAGGTGACATCAAGGCATTGGGTCTTGACAGTCTTCCATAATACTGGACAATTACTGCTACTCTCCTCCAGCATCCCAGCGCGCACAGGTTGTGGTCAGAGCTAGGAATCATCCCAGAGATGACCATGGTCAACCCTCACTTTGATAATGAGATTTGTGTTTACACAATGTGTCCCACAAAATGGTGAACACAAATATTGGTCGGTTTGAATCCCGACACTGGCATATTAATGCCTCTTTATCCCAAGTTTCATTACGGGTTGTATAAGGTGAATTTTTAATGACTGTGGGGTTTTTGAAAATATTGCCGGTCCACGTTTTGTATTCACCCTCTGTGAAGTTCATGCAACATAACAGGTAAATACAAAACTTGGACCGGCAATATTTTCAAAAACCCTACAATCATTAATAATACACCTTATATTAGCTGATTATGAATTTTAAAACAGATTAAAAGGCAAGAGGATTGACTTCACTGCACCGGGTTTTATCCCATATGGCTCTGTCTCTTTCCGTAGGGAGGCCTACCGAAAGCTTCGCACAATGCACGAACTCCGTATCTCAAGCGACGACCCCCAGGAGTCTCCGAGAAGATTGCACTCGTGAACAGAACGACGTAGGCCGGACTCGAAGGCACAACTTCGGAGAGCGAGGAAAGCTGACCACTTAGCCACGGACACTCCCTTAATACGGCTAAGAAGCTCGACCAAAAGGAAAGCAGACACAGATATAGGCGAAGATGCGTCCGTATGTCGTAGTGGATGGTCTTATCTTTATGTAACATTTTACCATGTTTCATTGTGGGTTGTGTTATCTTTATGTCACATTTTACCACGTTTCATTGTGGGTTGTGTTATCTTTATGTCACATTTTACCATGTTTTATTGTGGGTTGTGTATCTTTATGTCACATTTTACCATGTTTCATTGTGGGTTGCGTTATCTTTATGTTACATTTTACCATGCAGGATTTACGTATAAGCTACACAAGCTATAGCTTGGGGCCCCCAAGAAAGTGGGGGGCCCAAAAAATATTGTCCGAGTGAGCAATTCTCATTTATGTATATATGACATAGAATATCTGGACTTATAAAGGGCCCCATATTTCAAATAGCTTAGAGCCTTATCAAGTCTAAATCCGGAATGTGTTATTAGTCTGTTAAATTGTGCCATGTTTTATTGTTGGATGTGATAGCAGTTTATAACATTTAATTATAGTTTATTGTGGGTTGTTTTAGCAACTTATAAAATTTTGCCATGCTTTATTGTGGTGTTTTTTTTTTAAGCAGTTTGTAACATTTTACCGTCTGTTTTTTTTTTTTTTTTTGGGGTGGGGGGGGTGGGGGGGGGGGGTGGGGGGGTGTTAGTGATATATATTATTGTTGTGACTTCTATTAGCAGTATATAACATTTCATAGTGGCTTGTATTAGCAGCATCTAACATTCTATATTAATGTTAACGCAACGATAAATACAACGGACAGGGCATCATTTTCCCCTTAGGATGGGGCATAAGAGATTGAATAAACTCTTGAGTAGTTTCATCTATCTACTTGACCACTATGACGTGTGGACTAAGCAAACAAGCGGATGGATAAGTTCTACACGTGTTCTCCGTACAGCGAGCTAAGACAGATATTCTGGTCCCGTGACACACTTTTAGACTTCAAGCTGCAGGGAACTATGCAACTCCTGGAACTATGCAGTTCATGGAACAATGCAATTCCTGGAACTATACAGTTCCTGGAACAATGCAATTCCTGGAACTATACAGTTCCTGGAACAATGCAATTCCAAAACAACAACGGCCGAGTTCATCACGAGAACACGCTGGACAATGTCATCATCAAATATACGATAGCAGAGTGGACGTGTAAGCGAAGTTGACAGGGAACTGAGCTGATAATGGCATGAGCAAGAGTGAAGGAACATTATATTCAAAGGGTTACAAATTGGGCACGGAGGCCCGTCTTACATCAGAACGACGGTCCAACGCCTGGGCTGATAGCCTACTAAATAAAGGAAAATATGAATAAAATTTGGTGGAACTGCCGTAAAGCTGTGAAGTGTAAACAATATAAAATGACACAAAGCAGTGCAGCTTTACGTAACAGAATTAAGACACATACAGGACGTTGCGGCGATTAGCCTTCATCAGCAAACAAACACATTCACAAACACAACATACAGTCAAGGAGATCTCCTGTGACTACATCAGAAGGTGACGACAGGACGAGAAGAACAAAAGGATGAAAAAATGAAAGCAATGAAGAGAAAATGAGAACTGAAAAAAATTTTCATACTCACCTCACAGTTCCGATCTGTAAGCAACTCAGGAAATCTCCGATGTATTACATCGCAACGTCCTGTATGTGTCTTAATTCTGTTATGTAAAGCTGCACTACTTTGTGTCATTTTATATTGTTTACTAAATAAAGGAAAGATTGGCCACCTTTTCCTTCTGGCATCTAGACCTACAACATATAATGGTACTATCAAATCATAGACCCATAGAGGGAATCTGATCTACAAAATATGATCGTACTATCACATCATAGACCCATAGAGGGAATATGACCTACAAAATATGATCGTACTATCACATCATAGACCCATAGAGGGAATATGACCTACAAAATATGCTGGTACTATCAAATCATAGACCCATAGAGGGAATATGACCTACAAAATATGATCGTACTATCACATCATAGATTCATAGAGGGAATCTGACCTACAAAATATGATGGTACTATCAAATCATAGATCCATAGAGGGAATATGACCTACAAAATATGATCGTACTATCATATCATAGATCCATAGAGGGAATCTGATCTACAAAATATGATGGTACTATCAAATCATAGATCTGTAGAGGGAAGCTGCTTCGAGGCACATTTGTTTTTGAAATGTTTTATACGATAGCAAGAATAAGATACTGCTGTTATTTTCGTTGCATTACAATGTCGCGTTTGCTAATTTTACTTTATCACAACAGAGACACCAAAGTATAATCTCATCTCCTCCAGATTACAATGGCTAGCGGTAAAGTTTCCTTGATTCCTGTATCTGTTTTGCTGGTCTTTGCGGCAACCTTGTTATGCACTGCTGTTTCCAAGAAACCGCTTCCGTGGGTATTTTTGATTTAGTTGTATGTGTAGAGTTAGATATAGTTTTAGATATTGGTTTAGATATAGCTTTAGATACTGGTTTAGATTTAACTTGGATTATAGTGAGGAAGTGGTTGCGCAACTCCGTCGACTTCACTCTCTCGTCTGCGTCCATCTGGTTCCAGTGGCGAGCATGGCAAGACGACTGGAGACGGACACAGATGCAGTGGACGTTAGGCTGCCACAGGCCAGTTATCCCTGTATATATTGGCTACCAACAACAAATGGTAGCCTAGAGCCTCGTGCAAACGGCCCTTCCGTCAATTCCTTTAATTTTCAGCTTTAAGACAAGGGTAGTGACAAGCGACAAGCGTATGAATACTGATAGGATCAACCAGATATCAGTCGGATAGACAGACTGACCGCCAGAACAGACCACACACACATGTGGTTAACGAGATTCTGCGCACAGAAGACATTGCTCGTCTAAGTTGCGAACAAATCTCCTGATTTATGGCTGAGCCTCATCAGTTCACAAAGCATATGACTACTGGCAGGATCAACCAGATATCTATCGGACAGACGGACTATTCGCGCAGACGCAGGCCAAGACTAACATCGCTAAAGCGCCCCCTCCCGGTACAAGGTGATACATGCAAAACCACTGGACGCCTACCGACGAGCTTTCAAGCTACGCCGGCAGGACTGACCGAAAAGCTATACCAGCTTACTGACTGCAGGCCCACTACTCATCGAGAGAGAGTGGGCGCTTATCGAGGCTGCGGAACGGTCGTACAAATTTGCTCTTTTGCCGGCTCAAACCACGACCCTAGCTGCACGATGCGGTTACATTCTCGAAACGCCTGCCTCGCTAACTTGCGTTGGCTGGGAAGATCCCATTTTGGTGCACCTCACACAGCCATCCGAGACAACGAACGCTAGACGCGGAACTGATCTTGTGAATCAGACCAGCCCTTACACGCCCTCCGTACAACTACACATACAAACACACTACACACATGCACATGTATGTGTACACATCAGTGACATGATACTGACCACATCATCCATAGTTTGTCTTTGACATATATAAATACGGAGCCAGCACCATATACCCGTTACACCCCAAAGTGAGGGAAAGACCATTACATACAAACATACCCACTCATACACACATACATGCGTTCGCACATAAAGGCATTCTAAAGTGTAATGACACGTATTGTGGCAATTGTTTGGCACAATGTTTGCAGGTAAAGCCGTGATTGTAAATTCAGGTTATTCACTCCAAGCACTAGAATGAAATTGTTTAAACTTGTTAGTTAGCTGTTTGTCGCGGTTATTCACGGCAAAAGGTCACTCAATGATGCTCCGTTTCTGTGTCATTGAATATAATAGAAAATGCTCCTAACTTTCCCATGTGAAAGGTGGAGCAGACAGCAGTCCCGAGAAACCAACTGCACGCACAAGCATAACTGGCTATATCACCTGAAGTCTAGTTTGATGAATTTCCATTGACTTTTAAAGGAAATCAATGTGTTGGCTCCGCTTGAATAAACGTGTATATTAACCGCATGCTTGAAGGTCAGCATGTTACAGTTTGTCTAATTTGTTACAGTATCTTCCAGTTGTTACAGCTTATTTCAGTTGTTACAATATATTCCATTTGTTACAGTATACTCTGTGAATTTTCGGCATAGAAATGTGATTAGGAAGGAAACCCACCACCTTACCTCGTTAAGCCTTATCCCTAAATGCTTTAAGGCCTAACATTTTGCACCTAAAGGTAGAACTGCCTTGCCAATACGTGTACCTATCACTTCTTCCACATCAGGGCAAACCAGTGCGCCTTGAAGCAGCCCCGATGTAAGAACTATGGCAAGAACATCAACGTGAGAATCATCGCCAAGAATGTCTTGGTTCCTCCCCACTTTCAGGAAGAAGTGAACATTACCAGGGAGCCCCAGAGCTCACTGATCCACTTTTTGGAGCAAGCAGCTGAACGAAACGGTGCTTTCAAGTAAGTTATTAATTCGTTATATATATCTTTTACATGACGTCGCAGTCGACCCAAGTATGTTTTGGCGTTTGTGATTTTTTGGCAAGTTTGCGTTTAGTAGTTTGCATTGCTTTCTAAACTACCGGCACTGATACCATTGTATGAAAACCAGCTCAGGGCGGTCTGCTTTTAAATCGCTAACAGCTGTGTTTCGAAGGCGGTATGCGGGATTGCGAATTGATTCCGCAACCCCTTCGCAACAGTTTCCGCTTCAAGTAAGTTTTAAAAAAAATGCAAAAGTACTTTTCTCCCATTATTATTCATCTCCATGCATAATTCCTTTCTTCGTGTGTTTTACGTTTCCATTTATGTCATGTGCCGTGTCGGTTATAGACGAGCATTGCACCCTGTTATATTATTATCGGCAGCTCCGGTAGCGTAGTGGGTAGCCACTTGCCTATCGACCTGGTGGTTATAGGTTCAGTGTGCATCGTTGCAGATTCGAATTATCCGAATCCGCATCACTGATTATCTGATACCTCTAAATTCTAAGATGATGTCTGTGGCGAAAAGAAAGCGAATGAGATTCGCAATCCTGCATACAGCATTCGAAATCTTCTGCAGAAGATTTGGAAGCAAACCGCATTGTATTGATTTTAACAATGGTAAGAGCATTGGTAGTTCAATTAAGATCAATTAGATTCATACAAGGTACACCATTTAATACAGTGTAAAGATGGCGACCGTCCAGCAGCTCTGGTTAGTGATTCCAGAATCTCAACTGTTATGCATAAGCCTTTTACACACACCCAATCTCAGGTTGATAGGCCATCCCACACTTGGTGACAATGTAAACAGGCCGACCTGGGACCCGCAAAGAGCTATCCTTTAATATCCATTCCAGTGTAAGAACATACAATGCTGAGAGTCACTCATTGGTAGCTTCTGGGACTATGTCCAGAACTGGGCTACACAGGCATGGAACAGAAGAAGAACATTTCCAGCACACAAACTGTGAGTCGCAATACAGTCGGAGGATTCCTTCTGCTACATGTCTATAAACATTGACTCCTCTTACTTCTTTCATAATGTCTTCCCGATGGTGTTCATATCTAGAACCT
>OY992878.1:147343609-147526109 GCA_963921405.1 Cepaea hortensis | reverse complement strand
TCATTTTAACAATTCATATTTAAACACATGATACATGTACCTTACCCAAAGACGTGTTACACATTCATAATGCGTTTACAAACGTACCTAGGCTCCAGAGAGTGATTTGTTTGGGCTAAATGCCCTCCCAAATGGGAGGGTGACGTGCTGTTAGAACGTTCCAGACAACCAGTGTCTCCTAACGCCTTGCTAATTTAAGCTGTAGTCTTGGCCGGGTACTCGACCAATAATATTGCCCACATTTAAACAAAGTCATTATAATTTATGACGTCACACAGACCATGTCCAGCGCCTTTCTTCCCCCAAGGTGTGGTACTTAAGGAGTCAATTCTAGGAAGCTGTAAGGACGCGATAATTATATTACAGAGACCATGTGTTTGCCCATGCAGCATGATCCCTTTCTCGGCCTACCTAGTTTACTCCAGAGGACAGGCAACTCACATATGCCTGAAACACGACAAGCTTCAGATGCTGCCCCGGCAGCAAAGCAATTCTCTAACTATCCGTCTGTCAGTGCTTCAATCCTAGACCAGTTGCCGACCAATGCTTGGTCTCTCCTGCCATGACATTTAGTCGTTAGGTTGCATTTCCTCTCACTAGGGTAAGGCTTGTACCCTCCCCATTGCACCCCTCCGCTGTATCTTTCTTACAGTTGTAAATAATATTCTAGCCTAATTAGTCTTTTCCAGGCAATAATCGTTTTGTAGTCCAAGATATTCGCAACATCCGCCTCAGGAATCACATCTCCGCTGCTTCCAAGCGTTTCCTAATATTTTCATTAACATTCCATGATTATTACACACATAGTATGTAAACATACATAGCAGTAAGTAACTTGGTGTCCGGTTTGTCTACCATGACACGGCTGATAACATGCTTTGCACGTCAATAAAGTATTTACCAGCCGTAACTTGAGTCGTGTTTGCTGTAAACTATCAAACATGTTGCAGTTTTTCCGCGTCGTATCACCGGTCACTCGGTTATATGGTGAACACCATCAATCACGTGACTGCGAATGTGACTGCCAAAACTTACTGGAACATCAAAAGTGTCACTAACGGAAATGCCAGTGTTAGCTGTGGTAAGTGACACTTATACGTTTGTTCTAAATATCTTGATTCTTTTAACTGCATTGATTATTCTATCTGTATTGATTGTTCTGTCTTGATTGTTCTAACTGTGTTGACTGTTCTAATTGTGTTGATAGTTATAACTAGCTTGATTGCTCTGTGTTGATTGTTCTAACTGTATTTATTGTCCTTAGTGTGTTGATTGTTATAACTGTATTGATTGTTCTAACTGTAAAGATTGTTCTAACTGTATTGAGTGTTCTGTGTGATTGATCTAACTGTGTTGATTGTTCTGTCTTGATTATTCTAACTGTGTTGATTATTTTGTCTTGATTGCTCTAACTGTATTGATTGTTCTAACTTCATTGATTGTTCTAACTGTATCGATTGTTCTAACTGTACTGATTGTTCTGTCTTGATTGTTCTAACTGCATTGATTGTTCTAATTGTATTGATTGTTCTAATGCCTTAATTGTTCTAACTGTGTTGATTGTTCTAACTGTGTTGATTGTTCTCTCTTGATTTTTCTAAATGTGTTGATTGTTCTAACTGTATTGATTATTCTAACGGTATTGATTGTTCTAAGTATCTAAATTTATTACATTACTCTAATATATTTCCAAATCAGCTATAATATAATCGGAATAATGATAAACCCTCAATATCAGTCGAAATGGGTCAATGTAAAATTTTAGAAAAAGGCCACGGCACAAAGTAAACTTATCACATACATTAGGAGACTAGACAACATTATCATGATTGCTCACATCATTAGAAGATGTATATTATACTCGGCTGGCAAATATTAGTTTCATCTTTGTGCCGGGGCATACGGGAGTACAAGGAAATGAGCGGGCTGACAAGATCGCAGGTAAGGCTACTGTGGAGGGCGGACGCGCCATGGACCAGGCTGACATTCTGAATGCTCTACGAGAAGTAAGACGCTTTCGAGAAGCAAGTGATGACTGTGAATCTACAACCATGGCCAGACTGCGAGAACAGTAAATTAAAAGAGGGGTGGCAAAACAAGAACACTACGCAGGAAGCCAAAGAAGATTGATAAACCAACTCAGAACTGGTGTCGTTAGCCGCTACATGCTGCTGGATTTGCTGAGGAGGGGATCCGAGCACTTATGGACTGAATGGTTCGATGTGCAATGAGGATGATCTTTTAACTAACTAACTAACGTCGAACATATTGTAATAACTTACAGATTAATGGGAATCGAGAGAGAGGAAGATAGCACAATAGGGGGTTCTTAATAATTTTGCGTGACGGGGCAAATAATTTCAGATCATTAATTGATATATGCTGCTGGATAATAGGAGCTGTGGTGAGGCATGACGGTCAAGCCCAATTGATAAAGCTCATGATGACCGATAATAATTATGCAATACGTCACGTGGAAATATAACCTTCGATGTATAAAACTGCCCAGCAGTAAACAAGTATAAACTACCAGTGTATGGACCTCTAATTTACCTTACTTTATTTAGGGACCTCTTTTAAGAAATTGATTACTGTTATAACTCACAGTTTCATTGTCAATTTATGATTAAATATTCGCACATAAAGAGGCTAACCCATTAAGTTACCAATTAAAATACTCAGTGGTAAAAAAGGCAATAAACTTGTAATGGGGGGAGGGGGGAACACAAAATTATGAAATACCATAGCAATGGTGGTTGGTGATGAAATCTCTGTGAAAAGCACATAAACAATGCACTTTTCAACCAATTATGTCCATGTTAACACATGTTTCTATATGCTTGACTATGCAGTCTCAAGGAAAACATCATAGTCAGTGACGTTTCGGGAGTTTTTCTAATCTCGTCTTCCCGAAACGTGTCGTGCCTGAAGATAAGAATATGAAAATTATCGAAGCGTCGCCAAACTTCTTTACTGTGACTGCTTAAGACAGCATAGCCTTTATAAATAACAATATTGAGTTGGAAAAATATGGACTTGTGTGTATTTGGTTGAGAGCCTCATCGTCTCAAGTATGTACTGGTGTACCAACTGATGACATCGAGATTACTGACGACTTGGCTTCAGTATAGTGGCAAACAAGACGCTTATTCGGCGGGGTAATAATAAGTGGGTGCTGATTGTTTAAATCATCGTGGAGAAATTATGTGGCTTTCTAGAGTGCGGCAGATTTCATCACAGCCGAGTTCATGGTTGTACTTCCTTATGTGGTCCCACTATGAACTCTTGCAGAATGGCGCGCTTGAAGGTCATCAGAGGTTCTTATCAGTATAGCTCCTGACCCTGACGAATCAAAGTCTCGGAATCCCAAAACTGCATTCACTTGTTTCGTCTTGCCATTTAGAGGATTTCTCCATCAAATTACCTTTAATGGCTTCAAACATTCTTGAGCCAAACTGTGAGCCGCTTGAATTCATATACAAAACTATCCATTAACTGAAGCAAGAAGGATGCAGTTAGCGTGAAAATCACTTTCTCTATACGGAAATGTTGCTGGCCACAAATATAGAAGTTGTTGTGTGTCATTGAGTAAGATATGATCCTGACATTGTATGAATTCTAGCTTTCAAACTGTTTCAGGTGTGTCCACATACATACCAAAACCAGCAGAAGAGATTCTGTTCAACTTTACTACCTGGGGATGAAGTGTGTGGGGATGGCTTGCCCACATCAGGAAGCGTTGGAGCCAGAACACCAGGAGTCTAAATACTTAAATATGCATGATTCATTATTTTAGATAATTTACCATGTGATGATCATTAACTGCCTACATAATGATAATATCTTTTTAGGGATATTGAATTATATACCCTACACTTTTAAAAACTGGTCATAATTTACTCCTTACATGGAAGTCAGTATGGCCAAATGGATTAGAGCACTGTTCTTAAACATCTGGCATACTGGTGCCGAGGTAGCGGTCATCGGGACTAAAATGTTGATTTCTCGTCCTTGACTTGGGAACGTAAATTACAAGTACCTCTGATGTCGGAGTTGGTTCGCCTGATGGCGCGGGACACAGGTAAAAGGGAAAGATAATCCACACGCAAAAATCAATCCATTGCACTAGAAGTATCAGCGCGTGTATTGACTACGCTTGAGTTCAAATCGAGCGTGGGCAAAGGAAAAAACCACCTCCTATATAGTCGCAATACTTTTAGTGGGTTGGGATGAGTCAAGAACCGACTTCACGAAATTCCCCGTCCTCAAAAATCAGCCAAGTGTTCCTACATTAGTGGTGGCAATTTCTAATACCCGTTGCTAATCCGCTACTAATACTTTT
The DNA here is from genome assembly GCA_963921405.1 of Cepaea hortensis. Taxonomy (NCBI): domain Eukaryota; kingdom Metazoa; phylum Mollusca; class Gastropoda; order Stylommatophora; family Helicidae; genus Cepaea; species Cepaea hortensis. Next base: position 147,521,767 of record OY992878.1, on the reverse strand, counting down.
ATTGAGTATATTGAAATCCTTTTTGTGAGATATACTGGAGTCTAAAAATAATTTATAGTGAATTTCCCCATAGTGAATGTTACAGAATGAGCTAAGGAAATACGTAACGTATTTTACTCATAACAATTGATGCATGTATGATTAATGTCTTACTTATGGCTACGGTTTGTTGTTATCAATAGCTGCATTTCAATATTAAGCAAATGTTTTACATGCCTGGGTGCCAATACTCACATTATTGCTTTTGAATTTTACGTGTATAATTGTCAATGACCACAAATTGGAATGTTTTCTCTTGTAGTCACTATGACAAGATGACGCTTTTTTAAAAACCTGAACACTGGCTATCTAGCTGACCCAAAAAAAATGACTTAATATAATAGTATTGCTCTATGAATGAGATGATATCCTGAGTATTCAATACATGAGGGAATACAAAAATGAGGGAATATAAAAATTAGGGACTGAGGATATAATAAACGAGAGATTCAATAAATCAGAGAAGCAATAAACAAAGGATTAATTAATTAAGGGATTCAATAAACGAGGATTCAGTATATGAGAGATTAAATCCATGAAGGATTCAATAAATAAGGGAGTCAATAAAAGAGGGATTCAATCAATGGGGAATTCTATAAATGAGAGATTCAATAAATGAGGGACTAAATAAATGAGGGATTCTAGCTGGGGTTTGAAGGTAGCTGGCTATACCACTGTTCCAGGACACATCTGTTACAATGAGGGCAGAGCGAGGTTGACTTCCGATCAGTCAGAGCTAACGCGACCTTTGACTTTCGTGTGACAAACCTGTGCTTTTCAAATCGCCATTGAGAAATAGTTCCTTTTTAATTGACCTGGGTTCCCAGTATACCCAATACAAAATGGAAGTCAGGGACATTTCCTGAGAAGTGCAAGCGACATTCGTGATGCTGGCGACATCACCCACGGGATGCTGATTGGTCTGTAAAGTCTGGGGATGGCACCATATACCCAGTAAGATTCCGGGCACGTAAAGATGTCCTTTACTTTACCTTCCTTGTGCCTCTGTAAAGCTTTCAGGATTCTGAACTGTTCCAACATTGCCATACTTGCCTATATCTCAGTCCTGGAAAGTAGGAGAGTGGCAACAGTCGGGACGGACATTACACAGTTTTGCAGTCAGGGAGTCTCCGTAACGAAATGTCTATTTCGTCTGCCTCGCGCTCGAAGGTCGTGAATTTGATTCCCCGCTATGTCATTCGGTTCAAGAGTGCAATTTTCTCGGAGCCGCCTGGGGGTCGTCGCTGAAGCTACGGAGTTCTTGCTCTGTGCGACGCTTCAGCAGGCCCTCCTTTGGAAAGAGACCGAGCCGTATGGGATCAAACCCGGTGCAATGAAGAGATAGTCTTGCACTTTAAACTCTTTTTAACAGTTTTAGAACCAGTGAAGCGCAACTCTTATTGACCGTTGCTTTCCCCGGAATATGAAAGAGCGCGTCACGGTTTCTGCTTACACATACAGTAAGTGCAGCCTACTGGTTTGAAGTGAATTACACACCCGTGTGTTATCAGACACAATAAAAGAAGCAAACAAACTGGTAACTCTGTATAACCTACCATGCATGTCGTACAAGAAGTCTCAGAAGTGTTGGCGTTAGACTGCATACCCGTATAAAATTTAGCTGAACATGAAACCAAACTAGTCATGAGCAAGTCTACAGAGTTTGTCTAAAGTTGGTTTAGACATATGCTCAGCTGGGAGATGAAAGGCGAGAGAGGAATGGGGAGAAACTAGTTATAGATTCGGAAGGTTAATTCGTGTGCGGGTGTATGTGTGTGTGTGTGCATGTGTGTGTGTGTGTGTGTGTTTGGTGTGCTGTGCTGTGGTGTGGTGTGTTGTGCTGTGGTGTAGTGTACTGCAGTGTACTGTAGTGTGTAGTGTGGTTTGTGTGGCGTGGTGTGGTGTAGTGTGGTAGGTGTAGTGTAGTGTAGTGTAGTATAGTGTAGTAGTGTAGTGTAGTGCGGTGCGGTACGGTGTGGTGTAATGTGATGTGATGTAGTGTAGTGTAGTATAGTGTAGTAGTGTAGTGTACTGCAGTGTACTGTAGTGTGTAGTGTGGTTTGTGTGGCGTGGTGTGTTGTAGTGTGGTAGGTGTAGTGTAGTGTAGTGTAGTATAGTGTAGTAGTGTAGTGTAGTGTAGTGTAGTGTACTGCAGTGTACTGTAGTGTGTAGTGTGGTTTGTGTGGCGTGGTGTGGTGTAGTGTGGTAGGTGTAGTGTAGTGTAGTGTAGTATAGTGTAGTAGTGTAGTGTAGTGCGGTGCGGTACGGTGTGGTGTAATGTGATGTGATGTAGTGTAGTGTAGTATAGTGTAGTAGTGTAGTGTACTGCAGTGTACTGTAGTGTGTAGTGTGGTTTGTGTGGCGTGGTGTGTTGTAGTGTGGTAGGTGTAGTGTAGTGTAGTGTAGTATAGTGTAGTAGTGTAGTGTAGTGTAGTGTAGTGTACTGCAGTGTACTGTAGTGTGTAGTGTGGTTTGTGTGGCGTGGTGTGGTGTAGTGTGGTAGGTGTAGTGTAGTGTAGTGTAGTATAGTGTAGTAGTGTAGTGTAGTGTAGTGTAGTGTAGTGTAGTGTACTGCAGTGTACTGTAGTGTGTAGTGTGGTTTGTGTGGCGTGGTGTGGTGTAGTGTGGTAGGTGTAGTGTAGTGTAGTGTAGTATAGTGTAGTAGTGTAGTGTAGTATAGTGTAGTAGTATAGTGTAGTAGTGTAGTGTAGTGCGGTGCGGTGCGGTGCGGTACGGTGTGGTGTAATGTGATGTGATGTGGTGTAGTGTAGTGTAGTGTAGTAATTTTCTAGACATCTTGTATGCAATATAAAAAATCAACGAGAAGGTGTCCAAATGAGAACTGTCAGTTTCTACAGGAGGGAATTGGTAACCTGTTTAACAGGGGCTTACAGCTGATATTTAACCATGATGATTTCAGGGCAACGTGACAACTGATAATTTGACATGACTATTGTAGGGCAACAACAGCAGAGATCTGATAATGTTAACCATGCCATGCAATCATGTCATGTTATTAATTCCTAAGAATGCTATGGCATTCGTCTGCTCTTTTTGTTCTTAACGTATTATTTCATTATTGAGGTAACTCCCAACCAGCGCCAAGGTGGACACAGAACGTTAAAGACACCGAAGACATAAACAAATTAAAGTATAATTTTTGAGATCGTGTATCGTTTCTGTAACAACATAAACGTGTGAGTCAGTGGCCGTGTCACTATCAATAAAGAAGAAAAGTGAAGCCTATGGAGCTTACATGTTACAGAATAGTTCATAAAATACCGTGGGTCAAGAAGACGAAAAATACTGATATTGTACCAGATCTGAACATTGAAAATAATTGGCTCATAAACACAGTATCATGTCTTAGCAAGTGAAATACTTTGACCATGTGAAACGCCACATTGACTTGGAGAGACCAATTATTGAAGACACGGTTTCTGAGAGATGAGGCTGAGGTCGTCCAGCATGAAGATGGACACGGCATAGCAGAGGCCTTCGGCATGATGATGCATGAGTCGAGAGAGACGGCAAGAGATACAGACACTTTTCGACGGGCATATGAAAGCGACGTTCGGCAACGGGCCTTGTGCATAATGATGAGACATTGAAACCGCGAGGCAGGCAGAACTTTAACTGACCATCAAAAACAGTTGCCTCTTTGTTATAGTTCATTGTCTACATCTAGAACAGTGTTTCCCAACCTGGGGCCCACGCCCCACAGGGGGGCAATTTGACTGTTAAGGGGGGCAATTCGAAAATGGAAGAAATCGGCTGAATATAACAAAACGGGGAGACTTGAAACTGAAGTTAACTCAATTGGAACCTGACATAAGATCTCTTTGCAGCAAGCATCAAGCGCAAGGATCTCACTAAATTTAAATAATAAATAATTACTAATAATTAAAATAATATAGAAAAATCTTTCATTAAAATTATTTTGTACTTGAATTTCAGTTCTCCATTATATGTTTTGAAAATTTACTTACTGTGTTTGCTCAATAATTACCTAGTGATTTCTTCCTAAAACATATCATTCAAGTTTCTTTAGTGAACATTTCAATTTTTGAATATTAAAAATAATGTATATGTTGAGGGGGGGCATAGGGCGGGGGAGGGGGGCAATATGAATTTTAGAAAGGCTTAAGTGTGGCATGGCACAAAAAAGGTTGGGAAACACTGATCTAGAGCATTTGAAATGTAAGAACACGTCTTCATGACAAGTAAACAAAGATAAAGACAGCCCTATGCTCACGTCAGAAAGACACGTGTTGACATAATTAATAATCATCGCGTGCCTTGCTTCTTCATACCTCCAGATTTCCAACTGGGAGGTGGGGGGGGGCTGAATTGTCTCGAGGTATGGTGTCCGTCTCGAGTGCTGGAGGTCCCGGGTTCAAGCCCCGATGAGGACCAGGATTTCATCACGTGGACTTCTAGTAGCATCATTTCCCCTGGTCTCTGGGTAGTGAGATCGGACGCCCGTGTGTATTGTTGCGGACATAAAACATCCCTTGGCAGTTGGAAATAGAAAAAGAGTAGCCTAACGGCGCTGCCGGGGCAAAATTTCGAGTTAAAAATCTACCCAGAGAATTTTAAGATCCTTGCCGGTGCTACGGAGATCGTGCACTGAGCTGAGATTCTCCAGACTCAGGCTTGGAGTAGAACGGAACACTTATGTGTTACACCCGTGTGCCGTGATGTTGATCCGTCGACTAAACTGAACTAGATTTCCAACAAAATATATCAATGTATGTCATGTTACTTTTATCTATGGCAGGATGCTAAGTTGTTAAGCGTCATTGTCTTTTATCTATTTTATATAAATATGTACTGTTGTTATAATAATGGTTATATTGAACCTGTACATATGTTTGTCTCTTGAAAAACAAGTAATAAAATTATGGTGTATAAAAAGCTAACATCGACTTTTGTTTTCGTGTTCGTAAGGATGCATGGTTACGTGTTTTTGATTAGCAAGGCAGTTCCCCCTAATCCAAGGCAATGTACTGCCGAAACTAGAGCGGCTTCGTCAATTGCAAAACAAACAGAATGGGTAGCCAGCTTGCCAGCCTCGTCAATTCTGAATCAAAACCACGTACCGTGTTTAGACTTTTACCTGCAAACCCAGTGGTCATGGGTTCGAATTCGTATCTACTTTAAACCACGGCATACAGGAATGAGGTAGTTAGTCATCTCCCTTTTTCCAGTTCTTTTCTTTCCAATTCGCTGAAAATTCTGAAGATTTGCTGGCAATTGTGTGAACACTACACACCATAACGGCAATATCTGCTCTAGGACTGCCTTTACCAATTTTATGGGACTGCCTTTACCCAGTGTATGAGACTGCCTTTACCTATTGTATGGGACTGCCTTTACCCAGTGTATGAGACTGCCTTTACCTATTGTATGGGACTGCCTTTACCCAGTGTATGGGACTACCTTTACCTATTGTATGGGACTACCTTTACCTATTGTATGGGACTGTCTTTACCTATTGTATGGGACTACCTTTACCTATTGTATGGGAATGCCTTTACCTATTGTATGGGACTACCTTTACCTATTGTATGGGACTGTCTTTACCTAGTGTATGGGACTACCTTTACCTATTGTATGGGACTAACTTTACCTATTGTATGGGACTGTCTTTACCTATTGTATGGGACTGTCTTTACCTATTGTATGGGACTGTCTTTACCTATTGTATGGGACTGTCTTTACCTATTGTATGGGACTGTCTTTACCTAGTGTATGGGACTACTTTTACCTATTGTATGGGTCTACCTTTACCTATTGTATTGGACTACCTTTACCTATTGTATGGGACTACCTTTACCTATTGTATGGGACTGACTTTGCCTAGTGTATGGGACTACCTTTACCTATTGTATGGGACTACCTTTACCTATTGTATTGGACTGCCTTTACCTATTGTATCGGACTACCTTTACCTATTGTATGGGAATGCCTTTACCTAGTGTATGGGACTACCTTTACCTATTGTATGGGACAACCTTTACCTAGTATATGGGACTACCTTTACCTATTGTATGGGACTACCTTTACCTAGTGTATGGGACTACCTTTACCTATTGTATGGGACTGTCTTTACCTATTGTATGGGACTACCTTTACCTAGTGTATGGGGCTACCTGTACCTAGAGTATGGGACTACCTTTACCAAGTGTATGGGACTACCTTTACCTAGTGTATGGGACTGTCTTTACCTATTGTATGGGACTACCTTTACCTATTGTGTGGGACTGTCTTTACCTATTGTATGGGACTACCTTTACCTATTGTATGGGACTGTCTTTACCAAGTGTATGGGACTACCTTTACCTATTGTATGGGTCTAACTTTACCTATTGTATTGGACTACCTTTACCTATTGAATGGGACTACCTTTATCTATTGTATGGGACTGCCTTTACCTATTGTATGGGACTGTCTTTACCTATTGTATGGGACTGTCTTTACCTATTATATGGGACTGACTTTACCTATTGTATGGGACTACCATTACATATTGAATGGGACTACCTTTACCTATTGTATGGGACTGTCTTTACCTATTGTATGGGACTACCTTTACCTATTGTATTGGACTGTCTTTACCTATTGTATGGGACTATCTTTACCTATTGTATGGGACTATCTTTACCTATTGTATGGGGCTACCTTTACCTATTGTATGGGACTGTCTTTACCTAGTGTATGGGACTGTATTTACCTATTGTATGGGACTGTCTTTACCTATTGTATGGGACTGTCTTTACCTATTGTATGGGACTACCTTTACCTATTGTATGGGTCTACCTTTACCTATTGTATTGGACTACCTTTACTTATTGTATGGGACTACCTTTACCTATTGTATGGGGCTGCCTTTGCCTAGTGTATGGGACTACCTTTACCTATTGTATGGGACTACCTTTACCTATTGTATTGGACTGCCTTTACCTATTGTATGGGACTACCTTTACCTATTGTATGGGACTGCCTTTACCTAGTGTATGGGACTACCTTTACCTAGTGTATGGGACTGTCTTTACCTATTGTATGGGACTACCTTTACCTATTGTATGGGACTGTCTTTACCTATTGTATGGGACTGCCTTTACCTCGTGTATTTGACTGCCTTTACCTAGTGTATGGGACTGTCTTTACCTAGTGTATGGGACTGTCTTTACCTATTGTATGGGACTGCCTTTACCTATTGTATGGGACTGTCTTTACCTAGTGTATTGGACTGTCTTTACCTATTGTATGGGACTGTCTTTACCTATTGTATGGGACTGTCTTTACCTATTGTATGGGACTACCTTTACCTATTGTATGGGTCTACCTTTACCTATTGTATTGGACTACCTTTACTTATTGTATGGGACTACCTTTACCTATTGTATGGGACTGTCTTTGCCTAGTGTATGGGACTACCTTTACCTATTGTATGGGACTACCTTTACCTATTGTATTGGACTGCCTTTACCTATTGTATGGGACTACCTTTACCTATTGTATGGGACTGCCTTTACCTAGTGTATGGGACTACCTTTACCTAGTGTATGGGACTGTCTTTACCTATTGTATGGGACTACCTTTACCTATTGTATGGGACTGTCTTTACCTATTGTATGGGACTGCCTTTACCTAGTGTATTTGACTGCCTTTACCTAGTGTATGGGACTGTCTTTACCTATTGTATGGGACTGCCTTTACCTATTGTATGGGACTACCTTTACCTATTGTATGGGACTGTCTTTACCTATTGTATGGGACTACCTTTACCTAGTGTATGGGACTACCTTTACCTATTGTATGGGACTACCTTTACCTAGTGTATGGGACTACCTTTACCTATTGTATGGGACTACCTTTACCTATTGTATTGGACTGCATTTACCCAGTGTATGGGACTACCTTTACCCAGTGTATGGGACTGCTTTTACCCAGTGTATGGGGTTGGGTAGATCTCAGAGCTGTATCTTTCTGCAGAAACAATGTATGGCACTGCTGTGGATTGAACTTGCACCACTGTCTTGGTGACATGGATATATGTGTGTGACGTTAAGAATCACCATAAGCGCACTTAAGACAATCCCATTGGTGCTCCATCCCCCTTCTCTTTCTCTCGCTCTCTCTCTCGCTCTCTCTCTCCCATTCTATCTCTGTCTTAATATCTCTTTCTTTCTGTCTTTCTCTCTCTTACTTTCTCTCTCCCTTTCTCTCTCTTTCCATCTCTCTTTCTCTCGCTCTCTCTTTCTCTCACTATCTCTCCCTCTCTCTCCCTCTCTCTCCCATTCTCTCTCTCGCATTCTCTCTCTCTTTCTCTCTCTCTTTCACTCTCTCTCCCACTCTCTCTCTCTCTCTCTCTCTCTCTCTCTCTCTCTCTCTCTCTCTTTCTCTCTTTAGTAGCCACGGAAGAGTGCCGTGCTGATGGTTAGAAAGAATCACCATCATCGAGTGCCTTGCCAGTTGGCTTGGGCGATCATGCTTCTCCACAAATTATGATATCCGACGGCATGGATCAGTTTATCTGTTGACTCCCTTCCGTGCCATAACACAAGACTCTGAAGGAATATTTTTCACACTGTCTTCCTCTATCTCCCTTTCCACAAATCTTTCCGATTGTCACAACACTTTCCAGTTTTTGTCTTCTCATAGTGTCGTCAAAAAATGACTACTTCTTTCTGTTGTTTGACAGAATACAAACCATAATATTATCGCGGCTGTCACGGAAAGGAAAAGACAGCTCTAGTTTATTAAATATTACCAACCAGGCCCTAAACCCAGCTAGCTGTATCTGCTGTTCTGTATCATGGTTACATGCTAAAATGCCTCTCTGCAAATGTGAAATTCCAGTAGCGGCTGGTTTCAGGGCTTGGAGAGGTGAAGGATAACTCTGCTACGCAGACCTAGTGGAGATAGTAGTACTTTGTTACTTGGCCAGGAGTATTGGTTGGTACTGGCTTAATGCAAAACATTAATACTGTTACAAGAAGAGTTTAAAAACCATAATTTAACATTAAAATTAGCATAGGTTGAGTTTAAAAGCCGTAATCTAACATTATTGTTTGTACAGGATGGGTTTAAAAGCCATAAGCTAACATTAGTGTTGATACAGTATGAGTTTAAAAGCCATAAGCTAACATTAGTGTTGATACAGTATGAGTTTAAAAGCTATAAGCTAACATTAGTGTTGATACAGTATGAGTTTAAAAGCCATAAGCTAACATTAGTGTTGATACAGTATGAGTTTGAAAGCCATAAGCTAACATTAGTGTTGATACAGTATGAGTTTAAAAGCCATAAACTAATATTAATGTTGATACAGTATTAGTTTAAAAGCCGTAATCTAACATTAATCTCAATATTTCTTGACTCCGCAGTTTCTCGGCCACCTACTACCCGACCCTGGGTTATTTCATTGATACAATCAACGGGGTCAGGGGTTTCAAGGAAAATAAAACTTTCTGGCACATCATTGGTGTTGATCGTCTGGGCAGCCTGAAATGTGGTAAGTGTCAATATCTCCACACTTTGAATGTGGTAAGTGTCATCATCTCCATGTTTGGAACGTAGTAAGTGGCATCATCTCCATGTTTGGAACGTAGTAAGTGGTAACATCTCCATGTTTGGAACGTAGTAAGTGGCATCATATCCATGTTTGAAACGTGGTAAGTGGCATCATCTCCATGTTTGGAACGTAGTAAGTGGCATCATCTCCATGTTTGGAACGTAGTAAGTAGCATCATCTCCATGTTTGGAACGTAGGAAGTGGCATCATCTCCACGTTTGGAACGTCGTAAGTGGCATCATCTTCACGTTTGGGACGTGGAAAAGTATTATCATCTCCAAGTTTGGAATATGATATCGTCATCATCTCCGCGTTTGGAATATGGTGTCATCATCTCCATGTTTTGAATATGGTGTCAGCATCCCCACGATTGGAATATGGTGTCACCATCTCCATGTTTGGAATATGGTGTCATCATCTCCATGTTTGGAATATGAAAGTGTCATCTTTGAATGAGTAGGGGGGAGGGGTAGAGATGCATGGCTTATCAGATTTGAACAATATTTGAAATATAGAATAGGTTTATTATCTGATAAACAAATATGTTACGATTTTAAATATGCAATTTGAAAACATGTCTAAAATAACGCAGTTTTTATGTTTTGTTCACTTTGATCAGATGGAATCAGTTATGGAAGGCATGGTTCTAAGAAGAAGAAACGGGTGTCGACAAATACGACGGTAGATACAGGCCTTTAAGATATCCTGAGCATTAGAATGTATGAGGCAGAGGACCTAATGAAGAATAGAGAGTCTTTCCACCGGGGTTAGTCGGTAAAGTACTCGCTACATGATGATGATGATGATGATGATGATGATGGTGATGGTGGTGGTAGTGGTGTTGGTGGTGGTGGTGGTGGTGGTGGTGGTGGTGGTGGTGGTGGTGGTGGTGGTGGTGGTTATGGTAGTGGTGGTGGTGAATATAGTAACATAACAGTAAAATTCTAGCATTTAATGGCTGTTTGTGATTTACAAGACAATTTTGAGTTCAGTAGTTTGCCATTGCTTTCGGAAAGGCCGGCGCCTCATACTATAGAAATCAACTCAAAGCGGTCTGCTTTCAAATTGCGGCTGAATTCGAAACCTTGGGCTCGGTATGTCGGGTATTGTGAAATTGCGTTTCACTAATCCCTAAGCCACAGACCCCGACGAGTAAATTGTACAAGCGCCATATTTTTAAAACCAGTGTACAAGGTTCACGACTCTGCCTGCAATGTAAGCCAAGACGAAGGTAGTAGAGATTATTGAAAACACTTAACAATATAACAGCTGAAATATATATTGACCACACTAGGATTCGAACCTGCTGCCTCACAATGACGACGGCGCCTCACTGAAAGACCACCTGTACATCGAAGTCAACTAGACACTCAACTTTTTTTTTGCATATCCTTTTTACGGACATTGCTGTCAACACGAGCATTTTACTGCTGTTGTTAGTGTCTTCGCAATTTTACGTTCAGTAGTTTGTCATTGCTTTCTGAACGACTGGCTCCCATACCAATTCGTTCAAACCCAGCGCAACGCGGTCTGCTGCCAAATAGCACGCAGCTTTGTTTGGAACGTGGGAAAGCGGGCTTACGAATCGCATTTGTAAGCTCTTAGCCACAGAGACGGCTATCACTCAACTTTTATTTTTTTTTAAAGTTGCATTTCCCTTACGTTGCCGTCAACACCAGCATTTTTAGCTGTTGTTGATGTTCTTGGCAAGATTACGCTCAGTAGTTTGCCATTGCTTTCTGAGCAACTGGCTCACATACCCCGTAAGTAAACAACGCGAGGCGATCCGCTGCCGAATCTCGCGCAGCTGTGTTCCTCGAATGTATATACAGGATTACGGAGAAAGTCAGGGAACGTGTCTTCATTGACCAGATCTATAAATCCCGTTGGTACGCCTGTCAATTTCTGTCAATTTATTCTTCATGCATTTTATATTATTTTAAGGGTTCTCCAAGATTGTGAAAAAGCAATGCTGTTTTACTATTTTTCTTTTGTTTCCTGTATTTCAGGAGCATCAAGTTTCATCCCAATCAACAATGATACCATTCTATTCAATTTTACAACCTGGAAGCATGCAGGATTCGACTATTAAATTTGCAGTGACTGCATCTAGTCTGCATCGGAAATGTTAAATGAAAGTTTCCTCACGTATCTCTACCTACCTACTAGCCTACATGCCTACCTACCTGCTTGCCTCTCTCTCTCTCTCTCTCTCTCTCTCTCTCTCTCTCTCTCTCTCTCTCTCTCTCTCTCTCTCTCTCTCTCTCTCGCACACACAAACACACACACACCCACACACACAGACACAGACACACACACACACAAACACGCGCGCACACACACGCACAGTTGTCGTACACTAATAAATAAATTTAGTTGCTTGTCCTTGACAGGACTTAGCAGTCAACCCTAGCATTTTGACTGTTCGTGGTTCCTGGGCAAGTTTTACGTTCAGTAGTTTGCTATTAATTTCTCAACGACAGGCACCTATACTTTTTTTCGAAATAAACCAGCACCTCTGTGTTTCGAACCCACTCTGACTTCTGAGACACTTGTAATTTACATCCCCAAGTCAAGGACGAGAAGCCAAATGTTTAGTCAAACTGACCGGTGTAGGGGTTGAACCAACACCCTCGCCTTCAGCGCACTGGAAGTTTAAAAGCGAATGCTCTTATTCATTCGGCCACGCTGACCTAACTGATAGTTTTCAATGTTCGATTTACATTTACACAAATCTTTTATAATGAAATCCGCTCTGGTATAATTATTGGTGGTGACGTGACGTGTTAAGTTTACAACACTCAGCAATGTACTGTGTTGTATTATCTACCCTTATGTAGACGGGCAATATATTATTAAAGATTTTATTGTAAATACAAACTTTTCTCGTCAGTTGTGTAAATACATTGCAAGGAAAGAAAGGAGTAAGTTGTTGATATTTAGAACATTTTTCTTTTGCTTCTTCTTCTTCTTCTTCTTCTTCTTCTTCTTCTTCTTCTTCTTCTTCTTCTTCTTCTTCTTCTTCTTCTTCTTCTTCTTCTTCTTCTTCTTCTTCTTCTTCTTCTTCTTCTTCTTAGAAAGTCCTTCTTCTTCCTCTTCGTCTTCTTCTTCTTCTTCTTCTTCTTCTTCTTCTTCTTCTTCTTCTTCTTCTTCTTCTTCTTCTTCTTCTTCTTCTTCTTCTTCTTCTTCTTAGAAAGTCCTTCTTCTTCTTCTTCTTCTTCTTCTTCTTCTTCTTCTTCTTCTTCTTCTTCTTCTTCTTCTTCTTCTTCTTCTTCTTCTTCTTCTTCTTAGAAAGTCCTTCTTCTTCCTCCTCTTCTTCTTCTTCTTCTCCTTCTTCTTCTTCTTCTTCTTCTTCTTCTTCTTCTTCTTCTTCTTCTTCTTCTTCTTCTTCTTCTTCTTCTTCTTCTTCTTCTCCTTCTTAGAAAGTCCTTCTTCTTCCTCTTCTTCTTCTTCTTCTTCTTCTTCTTCTTCTTCTTCTTCTTCTTCTTCTTCTTCTTCTTCTTCTTCTTCTTCTTCTTCTTCTTCTTCTTCTTCTTCTTCTTCTTCTTCTTCTTAGAAAGTCCTTCTTCTTCTTCTTCTTCTTCTTCTTCTTCTTCTTCTTCTTCTTCTTCTTCTTCTTCTTCTTCTTCTTCTTCTTCTTCTTCTTCTTCTTCTTCTTCTTCTTCTTCTTAGAAAGTCCTTCTTCTTCTTCTTCTTCTTCTTCTTCTTCTTCTTCTTCTTCTTCTTCTTCTTCTTCTTCTTCTTCTTCTTCTTCTTCTTCTTCTTCTGACTTTTGCTCTCTATGGAGCATAAGCCATTAAGCCACTAGTGTCAGTTCCCTATGTTTTGTAATCTCTTGTAGCTTCATCTCTCTTTCACATCACCACCAGTCTCTAACTCTCTTCGTCCACGTGGATAATGTATGTATATGTACACACACACACACACACACACACACACATATATATATATATATATGTGTGTGTGTGTGTGAGAGAGACAGAGAGAGAGAGAGAGAGAGTGTCCCATGATCTCCCTCTTGCCATTCCAACTATTAAAGCGCACAGTATATATTTTAAACGTGTTCATTGTTCTTGGTAGTGCTGATTGTCTTACAGTGGTCATGTGTCCACAACAGAAGCAACACATTCTTGTCATTACAGGTGTGATATGGTGACTTCTCGCCCTGATACCACCACCACCATCATCATTATCATGTGCCCCGTCAAAACAGCATTGGAGCTATGATATCGGTCCTTGGTGTCTCGAAAGTGAGTATGAGAAAGACGCCTGAAAGCAATGACATAGGCGAGCCCGCCCCCCTGAGATGGCACAATGGCTGTTGGTACTCCTTCTGGGCATTGCTTCATAATATGTGTCTTCTTTCTAACAGACAGTTCAACCAAATCCATAAATATTTCAAATCCATTGAAGAATGCAGATAGTAAGTGGTGTAATTATTGCTCAGGGTGGATAGTAATTGCATCATCATCTGCAAAAAGCAACTCTATGATCATCACCTTCCTAATCATGATCTTTGCCTTCAATCTCGAGCATTGGAGAGGCCACCATCCTGATCACGAAAGGCATATTTCAATAGAAATGACAAGTATAGTCCAAAGAGGTTTTGGAGCAATTACACACCCTTACTCTACTCCACCCTTGATTTAAAACTCTCATCAAGACGGTAATTAGTTTAGACCAGAAACAAATGGTTATCGGGTGGCCCGAATCGTTCTGAAATGGACTCTGAGAGTTGCTGCAGCATTAAAGATACAGTCACAGCGACAACCGACGAGTAAAACTGAGGCACTCATCAGCCTACGCCCAAGCCGGGTTATATGATCATCCTGCTGGATATATTCTGTTTGTTGATAAACTGGATCCTACAAATGCCATGAAATCTACTGTTATCCATTTATGGTTATCTTACAAATGACATATATTACTTTGAAGATAAAAATACAATCGCAGCGTACGAAAATGTTGCTTGGAGAATTGTAAACCACGACACTTGTACAATTTGCCCATCTTCCAGCGGCTAGTCGATTGCAGAACGTCCCCCCCCCCCCTGTAACAATCTTTCTCCGTTATTTCTGTTACTGTTGTAAATATCCAGGCATCAATACAGAGGATAGTCTGTCATTGCTTTCATTGTTGGCACTGACCATTCTGGTTAGTGATTGAAGTCATAGTCTATATAAAGGCATCTTCTGCCTATAGTTGCCAACATTAGACCATAACTATCGACCTTCTGTCGGCTGTTATCAAGCTTATCCCATCACATGCTCACTTTTTTTGCATATCCTGTTTACACGACATCGCTGTCAACACCAGCATTTTACTGCTGTTGTTGATGTCTTGGCAAGTTTACTTTCAGTAGTTTGCCATTGCTTTCTGAACGACCTGCTCCCATACCAACACGTTAAAACCCCAGCGCGACATGGTCTGCTGCTAAATCTGTCGCAGCTGTGTTTCTAACGCAGGTAAGTGGAATTACGAACCGCGTCTGTAACGTCTTTGCCACGGAGACCGCACATGCTCACTATTCACGCATAATTTCTGGAAGTGTCAGTATCGCGGTCATGTGGCGACGCTGGCTTTCATTTCCTGGGACCTGGGTTAGAACTTTAGAAGAGTCTGTTGACAATGAACTACGTGAAAAGTGCCGAGGAAACACCACTAGCCCAGGACTACTCTCGGCCAGTCTGTACGTGATGCGCTGAATCATGGCACCGTTACATCCTTATAATCCATTCCACGGCTGAGAAGTTTCAGTACCGGTCTTGCCAACCCTGTTGGTGTCTCGGCTTAAAGTGGGGAAGAACAGATCTGCAGCATAGCCGCGTGGATAAGTTACTTTGTTACCGGGTCGGGGAGAAAAGTATTTCGCTAGCCTCACTCCAATTAGTGCAGGCGCATTTCATGGCTCAGACATCGTGAAAGACAATGCTTCGGATTTAAGAGCATAAACAAGCAACCAACTTTGAATTTGAATCCATGAGGCCGATTGCTCATCGTCCGTGCCAGGACCATCGTATGATTTCATTACACAAAGGAAAGTTGAGCTCTGTAATTTGTTACTGAGGTTATAGCTTTCCCTATCACCAGTGTCTTTTGTCATCAGGTACTTGTAATTTACGTCCCCAAGTCAAGGACCAGAAGCCCGCTGGACTAACATGTTAACTTCTCCACCTTGACTTGGCATGTAAATTACAAGTACTACAGAAGTCGGAGTGGATCACCTGATGGCGAGGGACACTGGTAATAGGGAAAGCTAATCCACACGCAAACATCAGTCCAATGCACTCACCTGTAGTGGCAACTACTATTGACCTATGGTTATTTTTAATTACTGTGGGGTTTTTGAAACTTTGCCGTTCCAAATTTTGTATTTACCTGTTATATTGCATGAAACCCACAGAGGGTGAATACAAAACTTGGAACGGCAATATTTCAAAACACCCCACAGTCATTAAAAATACACCTTATAGTATCACGTATATGGAATATGCTTGAGTTCAAACCGGGCGAACGAAAAAAAAAAAAATTCAAAGATGATCACACATCTTAGTGTGGGGAACAATTGTATTCCCCTCCCTTCATCCATTCTGACATTGTAAAACAAACACGCGCGCGCGCACGCGCGCGCGCACGCGCGCACACACTCACACATACACGCACGCACACACACGCACGCACGCACACTTGCATACACACACACACACAAGTCCAATAGCAGGAACTTACTGTGAGAATGTGATGTCTTAGGACCAGCATATGTTGTAGGCCTGAGTGCACGGAGGAATAGTTGGTCAGTTACCCCCCCCCCCCCTTTCCCCCACATAGTGTTCAAAAATAACTGAGAGCACACCCTCGTCCCACCACACTCATCCTATCGCCATCGTAAAGTCCTAACCATCACACCAAGACGCCCGCTTAGTCCTAACAAACAAAAGGGAAATGTTGCTGTGCATTTTTTTTGCAAGAGTTGGCCCTAAACTGAAAACAAGATAATTTCCGTACTCGTAAAATGCAAAACAGAGATCCCAGAATAATTACCATAGTTAGATTTGTGAGTTGTCTGGCAAGTACTCAGGGCTCTATTTATAATTTCCGTAGAAGTTACATCAGGGTGGGAGCCCAGCATTGCCCAACCAACATGGCGACGTCATCCTCATCATCATCATCACCCTGAACCATCTCTGCAGGAAAAGTGTACGGTCATGTATCTCAGGCAGCTTCTATCCTAATCCCTAGTACATTCTGCTGGCTTGTAACATGATCGTAATTTACCTTTATCTGTCTATTTATATTTTTGACGTTCATGAAATGTCTTCCCCTACATGGCTTTCGTTACATTCTTATGTCGTTTGGTGAGAGCCAAAGTACCCCTTCGATCTCGTTTGCGTGATATTCAGTTGTATATGTTTTTAATTGAGTTGTTCTAGAACTTCCTAATTTGTCTTTTTTTTTTTTTCCCTTCATTCAAACCCCAGATTTCAAAAGCCAGAATTGTATATTCCATTTTTTTAGTTGAAGCCGAGGTTTTAACTTAATACTAACATTATCGGGGCTCAGTTTTAGTTTCTGTCGTATTTGTTTGTAGAAAATGTGTTTATGTTGTAATATGTGTACTTTAACATTTGTATTCTTGTCGTGATGTCAGAGTCGCGCATGCCATCTCCATGGTGATGTGGCTATGTCATCTGCCTCTTGCACAGAAGATGGCGGGTTCGTTTTCGAACTTTGTCATTCGGTTCATGGGTGTCTTCTCCCCGCCTCCGAGAATTTGGGTTCATCGTAGAATCTACGGAATTCGAGTTCAGTGTGACACTTTTCAAGGAGCGCTTATCTTCTCTGTGGAGAGAGACCGTGGGGTATCTAGTGCATGATAAGGCGGGCGTAGTCGGGGTCCTTGGGGATCGTATGTATGGTACAGGAGAACAGATTGATTATCACGGTCTGGAGAGAATAGTGCTGCAGGAAGTAACCAGAGGATCTGGCCGAGACTCAGGACTCCGAAGAAAGGCCAGGCGGACACACAAACAGACTGCTTCTGGTACCATTAGTACTGGGACTCTTCGCAGATTGTTGAATATGAGAACGGTGCACGTATAGGAATGTCCCGAGAGCTTTAATGTGGGTGTGCGACTCGTCTCATTTAAACTCCATCCAATGAAGTCGATCCTCTGCCTTTTAACCTCCTGTTATGCGTCACCTTGAGCCATTGTTACGTCAGTGTAAATGTAGCCGAAGACCTGCCCCAGTTGTTCATTATTTGCCAATGTTGGAATGTCCTTGCTTTAAAATAAGCAACCCTTTTACACGCGTGACATTGGGCATATGATGCACACCTAAGCCGTAAGCGGATAGATAGGATGGAAAGGAAACAAAACGAAGCTGTGCGCATTATTCTTGGATGTACAAGAGATACAGCATGCAGGGCGATGCGCTACCTTCGTGATTTTCCAACCATTGAAGACAGAATACAAATTTGCAGAGCACGCGCCTACCTCAGAGTTAAGGCAAACACACAACATCCACTGCATAGTGAAATTATGAAGGTGAAGGGCAGCAGGTTAAAAAGAGGACGGTCGTGGATGGGTCAAGCCGAAGACATTCTTCAACAGGTGTGTTCACTTGAGGACTTAGAACCTGGCGAGGTGTGGTTACAAGTGCCAACATATTTCTGTACGTCCTTTACAGTTTGCATCCAACTAGACAGAAAATGCAGACAAGAAAATCCGGCTGCTGTGGATGCGGAAGTTCAAGCGTTGATTTTCGAGAATTCGCTAGACGGTGATGCTGTCATTTACACAGATGGGTCGGTCGCCCGACATGTGAGAAGCTCATGGGCCTTTACGGCTCAGGCCGGAGGGAGAATTGTGAAGGAGGACTCTGGTGCTTTTGTTGAGACCACAAGTAGCCTGACTATGGAAGTCATGGCAATAAGTAAAGCAATAACATGGCTCGAGACACAGACATTCACTCGGGCAAGTTTCCTTAGCGTCTCAATGAGCATACTCAAGAGGATAGAGAAGGGGTGGATCGGAAGAGAATGGTTGCTGTCTCTGGGGCGGTCTCGGGTGGCAAAGATTAGTTTCATCTTTGTGCCAGGGCATGAGGGAGTACAAGAAAATGAGCGGGCTGACAAGCTCGCAGGTGAGGCTACTGAGGAGGGCGGACGCGCCATGGACCAGGCTGACATTCTGAATGCTATACGAGAAATATGACTTTTGCGAGAACCAAGTGATGACTGGGAATCTACAACCATGGCCAGACTGCGAGAACAGCAAATTAAAAGAGGGATGGCCAAAAAATAACTCTACGCAGGACGTAAAAGAATATTGATAAACCAACACAGAACTGGTGTCGTTAGCCGCTACACGCTGCGGGATTTGCTGAGGAGGGGATCCAAGCACTTATGGACTGAATGGTTCCATGTGCAATGAGGATGATCTGTCGACTAACTAACTAGACCAATCAGCAATCGGTGGGTGATATTTCCCAGGTCAGTACCCAATTCAGACTGGGTCCACCTGGGAGGCCTGGTCTATTAAAAACAATTAAACAATGTTTATATTATACATAATTATAAAACAACGGGTTAGCACCATATAATTAACACCCATCAAGGCGTGTAAGAACAGGCCCTCCGCTGTTATTTACCTTTTATTTACGGACAATACTGTTTTTTTTCGCTGCGATATACCTAGTGATTTGGGGAAGGGGGAAGAGAATCTCTTGGTTTATATAAATTAACCAGAAGGCATCTCCGCATTGAAGGGTTGTTATACCGAGTCCAACACCCTCTGTCGTTTGTCTTCATGATACACGCAAACAGACTTCTTCCACTACACCTCTTGCTGTTGTCCACCCTCATTTCACGCCCATTCGGCAGTAACGTCTTATCATGACCTCGGCAATTGTCTGGATTTTGATTGCATTCCATTAGACTACATTTTAATTGAATCTGGTCGGTAATCATTGGCAGTCACCCGTGGTCGCAGTTAAAGAACAGTGAAGGGCCTTGTTTTACTCGCCTTGTGGGATATTTGGATATATAGTGCTGACCCTATTGTTTTAAAATTACATTTACATGTAAGTTTTTCTACGAGCAGTATGAAGATCCCCTGCCGGCTAAAGTTTCAAGTACCTAGGAAGTATAATATCATCAATGGCAGATCAGAAGACGAGATTGAAAACAGATGCAATAAGGCAAACCAACTCATTGGACAAATGGCAGCAATACTAAAGAACAAACATGTATCAATAACTACTAAGAAAACACTTTACAACACAATCTTCCTACCAACTCTATGCTACAAATGCCAAACCTGGACAATGACAGAAAAAGAGAAAAGAAAAATTACAACAACAGAAATGAGATTCCTGAGAAGACTACTCAACATGTCAAGAAGAGATAAGATCAGAAATGAAGAAATCAGGAATAAAGTGGGGGTTATAGCAGCACTAGATTTTATTAGAAAGCAGTAAGTCAAATGGTTTGGCCATGCAAGTAGGTTACCATTCAACAGCATAACACAACAAGCTATGATATACAGACCAGATGGAAACAGAGGAAGAGGCCGACCACGTAAACGTTGGACGGAGGGAATAGCAGAGTCCATGGGAATATCGATACTTGAAACCCATAATCGGGTACTCTCACGATGTTTATACTTCACCTCGACACCGCAAGGTACAAGAGGAACATGATGAGATGAGATATATATATATATAAATACTGGCTTCCTCTTGCACCCCCCCCCCCTTTCTATATCAGACCTGTGCTTCAGCAATAAGGACATTCATAAATAAACAATAAGGACATTCATAAATAAACATGCATGCATTGTTCGGAGCTCATAGAAGTAAAAGTTTGAGAGCGCACTAGATAACATAAACAATTTATAGCTATAGTCACCGACCGGGATTAGAACCTGTCACATCAAAATGACGGCAGGAACAAGTGTACTTCGACGCATAACCAACTAGACACACCTAGTAAAGGTGTTTTATATAGCCAAAATGTTTTAACTGTCAGGCCTTGATCGCGGCCAGTAATAATTTCTGAAATTCCAGTTTGTGTAATACATCTTTGTTTGTTTTCTCTTTATCCTGTCATATTCCGCACATTAGTCAGACCGTAGCGAATAGTTTACGGGTTTTTCCGCCTTCCCGAGAAATGTTTACAAACAGGACTTACACATTTCATAACGCCGGATTTAACAACTCAGGATATGTATTCAACCCACTCACGGCGCGGTGACCTTTCTTCCTTAGGAATTGTATTTATTACACATGTTGCCTTTATATGTTCGCGTGACCATTGAATAATCATATCATGCGGTAACAGCTGATGTGTCTCGTTATAAGACAGAAATTATACATATATATACGACCAGGTCTAGGATATTGTCGTCCTTTCATGCTGCATGCACGAAATTGTGTAAACATTTTGCCTTCTCACTCATAAGAAAGTAAGTAGTATTTTTATAAATGTGCATTACGTAATATACGAAGGAAAGTCAATAACTAAGTCACAAATGCCTGTAGAAAAATAACTAAATGTGATAACAACTTGAAACAAGTTTATTTTTATGCAAACATTGTCCCTTTATTTCTCAACATAATTTCTACCAACATTGATGCACGTATCCCATCGTTTTATCTGTCCTTCCAAACCGGCTACATAGAACTGCGTGCTCTGTTTTCTAAACCCCGTCTTCACTTCACATTCAACTTCGGCGTCATTAGCGAAATGTCTCCCGCCAAGGTGGGTTTTCAGTGGACCAAAAAAGGTGGAAATCGCTAAGGGCTAAGTCGGGGCTGTAAGGTGGATGCTCCAGAACATCCCACTTTGGTTGGTTAATTTTCTCCTGAGTTAATCGAGCCGTATGTGGTCTGGCATTCTCATGAAGAAGCAACACTCCTCTAGTCAGCAGTCCTGGAGGTTTTCTTCGAATTGCATCATGAACCATCGATAGAACTTCACAGTACGATTCAGAATTAACATTGTCACCTTTCTTCTTGAAATTGGTTAAAAGCACTCCTTGACAATCCCAGAACACTGCCAGCATAACCTTCCCTGCTGATGGCGTAACCTTGTATTTTTGGACACAAGGTAAAGAAGGATGTTTCCATTGCATTGAAGCACGCTTTGATTCGGGCTGGTAGTGATGCACCAATGATTCGTCCCCAGTAAGAATCCTGTTCAGCATGTCTTCTCCTTCATCTTCGTACGAACATCTCTGACACTACGTCTATTCACAAAATGAACAACTATATAAAAGCGTAAGGAATAATTTCGACAGAATCGAACCAGATCTGCACGCACTAGATGTGGGCGTCGTACCACTGAGCCACTCCCCACGCCTGCTACCTCTGTGAGTGCCCATAAATACCAATTAATTTAATCCTCATGATATTTCAATGGCTCAGTGGTTCTCCAGTGAATGATATTTGTGTGTACAGTATACAGGAGCGGGGAGGGGGGAGGGAGTGTTAATATTACACGGCTCTCTATACAAGCCTGCTCCGTGGCGAAGGGTTACGAACGAGGTTCATAATTCCGCATACGGCGTTCGAAACACAGCTGTGGGCTATTTGACAGCAGACCGCCTTAATGTGTCTTTCTTTATGAAATGGTATGAGTGCCGTTCGAAACACAGCTGTGGGCTATTTGACAGCAGACCGCCTTAATGTGTCTTTCTTTATGAAATGGTATGAGTGCCGGTCGTTCAGAAAGCAATGGCAAACTACTGAACGTAACAACTTGCCCAGAAATCACGAACAGTCAAAAAATGTTGGGGTTGACTGCTACTTCCTGTAAAGGACAAGCAACTAACTTTTAAACTTTATTACAAGTCAAGGACAACCCATAATTTAAGATCATAGAATGGCGCTGTTTTATAATTATAATTCATGTGTAACAGAAATATATGATGATACTAATGATGATGTTACCGATGATGACGATGCTTATGATTATGCTAATGATTATGATAATGGTAATGAGAAATCGTCCAGCAAATGTCCAGTAATATTCCAGTATTCCTTGCTATTGTTAACCAGTACCGAGTTGCTACTAAAGGAGACAACTGTACAATTATTTCAGAAAGCTGCGATGCATCACATGATGACAACCCTTCCTATCTGTGTCTTGCTGGCGTTCAAGCTCGTCATGACAAATGCAGAAACATGCAAACCGGGTATTCCGTATGTTATTTGAACTTATCTATTCCACATAACTGACCAATCACTAAAATCAAATACTTCTAAATGTCTTGATCCATGCTATCCCAACTAAATTACCCCTTGTGATTTCAAACTTCACATATTCTTAGTAAGTCCATTTTCACGCATGTCAGTCACATTTGGGATATAGCATAGTCTTAAATGCAATTCTTAGTCAGATATACTGAGCTACCATAGAACAGTAGACGGTACTATTTGCTTTCTTTTGGCGCTGAATGTTAGGCGGCGCTTACCAAACCCGTCACCCCACAAAGTGCCAACGACTTCGGGCTGAGGAGCGCAAGAAGAGGGTACAAGCCTATCATAGTGAGAGGAAATGCAAACTAAAGACTAAATGTCATGGCAGGGCAGACCAGGCCATAAACTTTGGTCGACAACTGGTCTGGGATCGAAGCTCCGACAGGCGGACAGTTAGAGAATTGCTTTGCTGATTCGCAGCATCTGCAGCTTGTCTTGTTCCAGGTGTATTGGTGTTTATCTTTCCTCTGGAGTACACTAGGCAGGCCGAGAGAGGGATCATGCTACATGCGCAACACATGGGGCTTTACAATTCAGCCCAGGCTTTGTGCCATGGACAGGTATAACTCCATCTTTGTTCCCCGCTATGCGTTGTAGTTGTTATGCAACGAAGAGAAGAGCTGGGGACCAAAATGAACATTTGTAAAAACAAAACAAAACAAAAAAACAAAAAAAAAACTATGCTGGTCTTTGATTGGCACGCTGTATCATCTTTAGTTTTCCAGAGAAATCTATAGCACCCACTTTATGAAACTGGAGTGCAAAACGTGGGTGCTGTTTGTCTACCACCATCTTTGCAAATTGTCATGACTCGTTTTCAGACTCGTATGTTGAAAAGTACAGGGTTAGCATGGGCCTCTAACTGGTAAGGTAGCGTGTTTAACCTTTTTTGGCCCATGCACCCCTTCACCATATGTTCAGCATGTCATCCCTCCTTTTCATATTTCCTCCCTCTAAATCCCCCCTCCCGCCACAACACAGTTTACGTAAAAATGGAAGCTACATTTAATATGTTGTTGTTTGTCAATCAAGAATGATGATGACCATTCATCTCTTCCAGTGGGGTGAATTTAATAACACATTTAATAACACATACTAGAAAAAGTCTAAACGTCTACATAAAACGTGATTTGCTGGTCTACTTAAGTTGTAAAACGAATTTCAGAAGGGCGAGAAGTACAGAACCGTAACGTATGGAGGGAAAAACAATGTCAAGTAATCGGTTCTTGTATCAACGCGATCTTCAAATAATTTTAATTTCCCCCCCCCCCCGAAACCCTAAAAATCTCCCCTTCCCCCCCCCCCCCCCCCACACCCAGGAATGGGGGGATTCCCACCGGTTGAGAACCACTGTTCTAATCCATACAACCAAAGATCCCGGAGAAATGGATTAGATGTCTACTTATGGGTTATATACTCTCTCTCCCTCCTCTCTCTCTCTCTCTCTCTCTCTCTCTCTCTCTCTCTCTCTCTGTCTCTCTCTCTCTGTCTCTCTCTCTCTCTCTCTCTCTCTCTCTCTCTCCTGTCCAACCCTGGGGCAATGGATCGGATGGGTGATGTGGTCATAATCATGGCGTTTGCCTCCCCCTTCCCGCCCCTAGGCATTCATGGTACTCATTTTAGGCTGTGTCGACCTGGAAGCCCCGATCAATTTTTACAAATCCTAATCCGCCCAACTACGGTTTGAACCTATGACCACCAGTTCTGCAAACGAGTGTCTAGCTAGTACACAACCACAGTTCTCTCACAGCCTTGTGCCAGTTTCCCTGCCTCGAGTTTTATCATACCCCGGACGTTTTGAATGTCCTGTGCCCAAATTCGTGCTGGCGGACCCCGCGTCTTCCTCTAGAAACCACGCCTTCCATTACTGAATGGTCTTTCTAGATGTTCTCCCCTTGGGTGGCTAGATCAATCCTTGGACTTGTGACGTCATTGACTTTTAGTCTATTGACCCGCCATAACCACACATCCGGTTCATTCACTCCACTACAAGTCATCATACGCGCTGATAGTTTGGAATACATGTCCACCCTACAACAAGGATACAGATAAGTAACTGTTATATTTATATTTTCATGTAGTATTTTGCATGTAGTTTTGTCAGTATGTGTTTGTTTATTCTGTGCTGACGAAGGTTTTGGCCAGAACGTCCATTGTGTTACTTGTAACTGCATTTTAGTACAGCTCACAATCTACTTCTTGCATTCTGATGATTCATTCATTGTCTTTCTAGAACACTGTGGTGTTTCATATGACGAATAACAAAAAGCTGTATGTTTCATTTCACAACAGCTCGAACCAGTGCATCACCATTCAGCCTCCGTGTGGCTACTGTGGAGAATATATAGCCATTGACATCGGTGTGTCAAACACGTATACAGAACCGAAGTTTCAATCAAATGTCAGAGTGGAGAATGAACCTCAACAGTCGTTAATCTACTTCCTACAGAAAGCGGTGAAAAAGAATGGTGCTTTTACGTAAGTTTTGGAACTTATAAACAGATTGTTCACTACTTGTACTCAACTGAGATCATTAAAGTAGATCATTACCGATCATAGGTAATAGTGGAGATTCCTTTGGTACTGCACATGGCTGTCTTGACAGATGATGATGATAGTTATTGTGCTTAAGATAAAGGCATATAATAACCTTTGAGAACATTGGTGCTGGTGGTGGTGATGCTGGTGGTGGTGCTGGAGTTGGTGATGGTAATAGTTGTGATTGTGGTGTTGGTCGTGGTGGTGGTGGTTCGTGGACGAGGTGGTGGTGGTGTTCGTGGTGGTGGTCGAGATGGTGGTGGTGTTCGTGGTGGTGGTCGTGGACGAGGTGGTTTGGGGGGGGGGGATTGGTGGTAGTGATGATGGGGGTGGTGGTGTTGTTGTTGGTGATGGTGGTGGTGGTGGTGTTGGCGATGGTGGTGTTGGTGATGGTGATAGTAGTGATGATCTTAATGGTGGTTGTGTAGGTCGTGGTCGTGGTCATGATCTTGGTGGTGGTGGTGGTGGTGGTAGTGGTGGTGGTGGTGGTGGTGGTGGTGGTGGTGGTGGTGGTGGTGGTGGTGGTGGTAGTGCTGATGGTGATGATGACAGTGATCGTGGATGTGGTGGTCGTGTTGGTGATGGAAGTTGTGGACGGGGTAGTGGTGGTCGGGGATACTGAAGGGAGACACAATTGCTTGGGTAACGGAGCTACACCAGGTTCCGGCCTGGCGAACCAGTACAACATGACCCTTTCATGATATGCTAATCTTGTATTTAAAAAACTACAGGTAAATGTGGTCACATGGTGTGTACCGTCATTGGTATGTGAAGGGGCGATCTCCGTGGCGAAGTAGTCAAGCCGTCTGCCTCGGGCTCCGAAGGTTGTGGGTTCGATTCCGGGCCGCATCCTTAGGTTCACGAGTGCATTTTTCGGAGACTCCTGAGGGTCGTCGCTGCAGCTATAGAGTTCGTGTTTTGTGCGACGTTTTCTGTGCTGTGGAAAGAGACTGAGCCATATGGGATAAAAACCCGGTGCAATGAAGTCGACCCGATCGACCTTTAAGCAACTTTTTTTTTGGGGGGGGGGGGGGAGATGTGAAGGTTTATTTATTCCTTTATAATTTCTAGTCAGTGGTATAATGAGATGATGTGGCTAGCTCCCTTCTTCGTCGTCTTTCTTTATTAGGTAATTCTCCAGAAAGAGAACTAGACAAATGCCACTGAACCAAGAGGTGAAGAAAATACGCTGGCGCTGGATAGGATATACACTGAGAAAACCTGGCAATGGTATAATTAGAAAGACTTTTCTCTGGGATCCAGAAAGAAAACAAAAATAGAGTAAGCCCCAGAAACACATGGAGAAAAGAATTAAAGACAGAAATGATTAATAGGGTGGGGAATAGACGGAGCTGTATGGTATTGCTAAGGACAGGAGTAGTGGAATGTTGTTTGAAGGCCAAAGCCCCAATGGGGGATAAATGTTGAAAGCAGAAGAATTTTAATGACGAAGACACAAACAATAGACTGCACGATTTATTGTCTGGTATATTTCGCTGCAACTCGTCAGATACATACTGCAGAAATGAAACACTATACACTAAAGCGATTAGATAAATCCTTCAAACTGATGTACATAACAAGCATATTCATATAGTAATTTGAATTGTCTACCATAGTAATTTTAAACTGACTGTCATGTATTTTTGTTTGCACAACGTTGGCTTTTGTACATGAATGGCAAATGCCTATGCCAGCTTTAACATGCGACCATTTTGTGGGTTAAACACCACATGCAACGCATTGTCACCATCAATCACGTCACCAGTTTCCAAAATGCGCCTTCCAATCGATGACGTAGGAGAAAAAATGCTCCAGAAAATTCTAAAAACTATATGGTATCCATTTTCATTAGACCGGGTCAAATTCGGGTAAACAGTGCGGCCTCTGATAGGTGCTGAACCGGGTACATGATTACATGGTTAACGATAATGAATTGGTGATCATAAATATTATATATCTGCCAGGTTTTCTGCAGTATACGATGCTCAGTTTGGATACTATGTCAACACAATTAATAAAATTACCGCAAATCCAGATGCCAAGACCTACTGGAGTATCATCAGTGTAACTAACAACAATCAGCCTATTCCATGTGGTATGTACACGTATTTGTTTCAATCGATTGAGTGTTTGATGATGTGTGGTATATGATAGATGCACAACCAATCTTGTGTTGTTTAACTTAGTCCTAGCATATTTTATTAAGTTAGGTCTTAGTCAGAAATATCTGAGCTACCGTATGACAATAGACGGTACTACCTGCTTTCTGTTAGCGCCAAATGTTAGGCGGCGCTCACCACACCCGACACCCCACATTGTGCCAGCGGCTTCGAGCCGAAGAGCACAAATGGGAGGGTACAATCTACACCCTAAGGCGTTAAAATTCAACCTAAAGACTAAATGTCATTGCAGGGCAGACCTGGTCCTTAGCCTTAGTAGGAAACTGGTCTAGGATCGAAGCTCCGACAGGTGGACAGTTAGAGCTTTGATTGCTGATCCGGCAGCTTCTGCAGCTTGTCTTGTTCCAGATGTGTTGGAGTTACCTTTCCTCTGGAGTAAACTAGGCAGATCGAGAGATTGACCATACTGCATGGGCAACACATGCTCTCTACAATTCAGCACAGGCTTTCTGCTATGGTGAAATATATCTCTATTGTACAAACTAACCTCTGCCAAGACGGCAAAGGTGCCACTCAGTCAGCATATTTTAATCTAGTCCGTGAGCCGTATATCTATATGCATATGGATAATCATATCATATCATATTAGTCCTAGTGATATGATACAGTAGTATGCTGGCAGTACAGATTTCATATATTTATACACGTCCTTAACTAACTTAAAGAACCCCATTGAACACCCGGAGAGATATTTGGTATATAGTTTTAGACCGATCTCCATGTGTGATATGGTTAATATACTATAGAGCGCCTCTCCAGGCGCCATTACTTCTCAGTATATTTCCAAATGCCGGTCTCTCTGGCTGTGGGGTTACAACACTTTCTCTCTGTAATCCCGTTTATCACGCAGAGTCTCGCAGCGGAGCGAGAACTGAGGTGGTTCGACCCCCGCTCGTGACTTGCGGATACTGAGCCGGCCGCTCAGAAAGCAATGGCAAACTACTGAGCGTAATCTTGCCAAGAGATCAACAGACAGCTGAAAGATGCTGCTGTTGACAGCTAAGTCCTGTAAAAGGATACGCAAAACATTTAACACATATTTCCAAATACTCATTTTAATCTGGTTCGACTTATAAGCTGTGGTTAGATAAAAACAGACTCGCCTGAATGGGGATTCGAACACATAACCAACGTGCTAGCCCTGGCTGTCTTACATTTGCTGATACAATCTTGAAGGTAGCACTGTGTGATGTGGTTATCAACAGTATCATGAGCATTGCCAGAGAGAACGGCCTTGACTGTGGCATGCGTTGGTAATTGCTGTAGAGCTGTCTGACATGGGGGTGCTTGAAGAGATCGGTCGATCTTGCTGCATCCAGAAATTGTTCAGGTGTTTCACAAATGGAGATGAATGTGTTGTCCTGAAGTATACGTGATGATGATGATGATGATGATGATGATGATGATGATGATGATGATGATGATGATGATGATGATGATGATGATGATGATGGTGGTGGTGGTGGTGGTGGGGTGATGATGATGATGATGATGATGATGATGATGATGATGATGATGATGATGATGATGATGATGATGATGATGATGATGATGATGATGATGATGATGATGATGTAAAAATAGAGGAAGTTTGGGTAAAATTAAACAGTTAAAATATTGCAAACGTTTGTTTTTAAAGTCAATTGCATCTCCTTTGCAGGACGTCGCTCTGAACCCCAGAAGTTTTCGGCTGTTTGTGATTTACTTGGAAATTTTTACGTTCACTAGTTTGCCATTAGTTTCTGAATAACCGCCGCTGATATCATTTAAATCAACGCAAAGTGGTCTGCTTCCGAATCGTCTGCAGCTGATTTCGAGCCCTCGACTCGGCGTGTCGGGGAATTGTGAAAAGAGTTCACTGCCCTTAGACCACAGTACAAGCATTGCAAATGGAATGGAACAATGATTCATTTTCGTTTCTTTATTCTATTTGAGGGAAATAGGCATTTCAGCATTCAAAGACACACAGTGCTGGATCCATGAATTTCAACATTCAAACAATCACAGCTTCAATCCATACATTTCAATATTCAAAGTATCACATAGCCGGACCATAAGTTCCAACATTCAAAGAATCACATCGCCCGCCAATAAATTCCAAAATTCAAAGCATCACATAGCCGGCCCATAAATTCCAAAATTCAAAGAATCACAGTGCTGGACAAGGAAGTTCTTAAAAAGCACAATCTTTGTTGCAAGAATACAAGACAACTTTCTTCTTCTTCCTCTTGTTCTTAGTTCCTTCCATCTACCAAAAGACCATTAAGCAACTTATCCAACTTGAGCCAGTCTCTTTGTAGACTTGTTTATATTAGGTTGCATTTTGCAGCTACAAGTTTCTAGACAATGATTTAGCCAGTCGCATGCCAACACTCCTTAAAGCCCTGTGTGGCATGCAAGGTAGGGTTACCGTGTTACTAATCGTTCCTTCACTTATGGACCTCGGTAACACACGGGCGAACATAATTGTTGTGGGAGAAATGTCTTGCATACATTTCTTAAAGGAACAAAATAACAATGGTTGTGTTTTAAACACTGGTCCGTTAAAGAGGCGTTCCTGCAGGTCGTGGAGATTTTTTAAAAAAAACACAGTAAAGTTAATTGCGTGTCCTTTTATAGGGTGTTGCAGTCAACCCAAACATTTATTGTTTGCGGTTTACTAAGCAATTTTACGTTAAGTAATTCACCATTGCTTTATGAGCAGCCGACACCTCATATTATCGAAATCAACGCAAAGCGATCATTCTCCAAATCGCGCGCGGCTTATTTCGAACACTCGAGTCGGTATGTTGCAGAAATGTGAAACTGCGTATCACTAACTCCTTGGCCATAGACGTCTTGAGTTCTCAGAATCAGTTCATAGAATGCATTGGTCAATTCTGCTGCAGGTTAGTGTATGGTCGTGTTGTCCATCTTTTTATTTACTCTTCTTCAGGCGTGTCGTCTTACATCCCGGTACAGAATGAAGTGCTCCTGTTTAACTTTACCACCTGGGGACACACTGAGAAGGATACAGAGTTTCCACAGTGCACATTTGATGGCTGCAACTAAGAGATGTCCGTGTAGTTTTGTTTTATTGTCGTGTCGCTTAAAAGTCGCTTAAAAGTCGACAGGGTCGACTTCATTGCAACCGATTTTTATTCCACATGGCTCGCTTTTGCTTTATTGTCGTGTGCTTGTTGATGACAATGTAGCTAATTATATTAGAACTAATTAAAAGTTGAACAAATAATATGATCATTAACTTGTAATTTCTGTAGAATACGTCTGTGTCTATCATCTCAGTATATATTCACCTACATCACTATGTATACATTCAACATATATTCATTATCATCTTCATGATATATTCCTTATATTAGTCGTTTGTCGCTGTTCCATCTTCACAGCAAAGGGTCACCTTATAATGTTCAGTTTCTGTGCCAGAGAATATCACACAAAATGCTCCTCACTAGGCCATGTGAAAATTGGAAAAGACAGCAGTCCCGACAAACCAATAGCACCCACAGGCATACATGCATAAGGCCCCTGCCAGAATGCCAACACAACAGTCCGCCACTAAAATTACAGTTCATCGTCGATAGAAGAGGTATTCACTAGAAAACTAGCAGTTGCAGACACATTACTGCATAAGGCAAAATCAAGTAGTTCAGCAATCTGCTGTCCGCCATTTTTCTTAACACGCAGTTCACAATACAAACAACCGCTGACAGATGTAGAAGCATTCCACGTGAAATCCAGAGCTCATTGTCGCTTCACGCACTTAATTCAGTAGACGGAACCATAAATTCAGTATACATTCATCAACATCATAATAATGTAGCAATTCCTTTGCACAAGCAAAACGTCACGGCCCTCAGAACAGTTCCTAGATTCGTTGCCAGTATGTGTTAAGTAAGAAAATAAAGGGTAACGAATCCCTTTTCATGCCACGAAGCAGACTGGACATATGAAGCTAGCCCTGTGTTTTCGACCAATCAGCACTCGACGGTGATGTGGTCAAGATCATGCCGACAGCCGTAACTGCCCATTAATTTTCTGTACTCATTTACCCTCAACCAAACCACGCCAAGTGTCCTATCTTTTGCTATCTCTGCCACGGGTCGGTATGTGATTTGGAGCACAAATATATAGGAGTTCATATCTTTTACATGGAGCTCAGTTATGTATTTCTATGGAGCTCATTTTGTGTATTATCTTGATGCTGTCGGCATATGCAATAGTTCTGCCACAGGCCAATGTAGGAAGAATGTCTATTTTGCTTGGGATTTACTCTGTTCGACGCCGTGGTTTATCTTTTGTTCTTCTCCACAGCTCGTTCACTTCCCATTGAGTGCCGTGACATACAGCTGTCGACATGTCATCCTTTTAGCTGGTTACATGTTACTCTTTGATTCTGTATCACATTAAACTATAAACTGGTAGAACACAACTATCAACAACTAAACTCAGATAGCGTTTTCTACAGTCTATTCTATGAACATGATACAATCCATTATACAAGCAATTGTCTAACAACTTATACTATCTAACACTTATGAACTCAACACCACTACTCTAACGATATGGTAGCAGCGAAATCTATTGCCATAGCTACTTACAATGAGACCAGGTCCGCACTTGACCGTGGTCCAACGCAGAAAGACTTTCAAAGAGACGCCATGCTTACAGCCGAGCGAATCCTGGCGTTTTGTGTTTTTTCGCCGTGTGGAGAGTGCTCACAAGGGAGTCAATGTTCATGGTCTAGTGTAAAAGCTAGACTTTCCTTCTGAACAATGCCATGACCTATGACCTATGACATTGTTAAATCGCATCACGGCATACTCCAGCAGCTCCCTTCATGTCTTCTCAATATTATCCATCTCTGTCTGTAATTCCGTTATGAGTGTGTTTTTAAGTCTCTCTCACTGTGTAGTTTGCTTTGTAGGCTCTAGACAAGAGAGTGTCTAGTTATATTGTCTTCAGATTTTCTCAGTGTGTATCCTATTCTACCCTCACCTCTTGGTTGATTTGAATTTGTGTAGTTCTCTCCATGAGCTTTACTGTGCTGATTCTGTCACACCGTTTTAATTCTCACCATTCTACTCTGCACCAATTAGCAAATGTTTGTAGTTTATTAATAATTAGTTTAGTTGTGTCTTCATGTTTCTGACCAATTCAGCGGTACCCATTTAACATAACCTTTGAGTTACTATTCAAATCGACCAGAGGATTCAAACACAGCAACCACAATGTTATTGCATAACTGCCAAGTTTGCCATCGTTGTTAAAACACGTGGTCACTCAGGGACGTAACACATTTCCTCTCCAGCATGTAGATGTAGTGTATATGGTTATACAATAACGGCTTCGGGCGGAAGATCGCAATTGGGAGGATACAAGCCTTACTTTGGTGCGAGGAAATGCAACCTAAAGACAAAATGTCATGGCAGAACAGAACAGGCCCTAAGCCTTGGTAGGCAGCTGGTCTAGGATCGAAGCTCCGACAGGCGGACAGTTAGAGCATTGCTTTGCTGATCCGGCAGCTTCTGCAGCTTGTCTTGTTCCAAATATATAGGTGTTACCTTTCCTCTGCAGTGACCTAGACAGGCCGAGAGAGGAATCATGCATGCTGCATGGCAACACACGATCTCTATATTTTAGCCCAGTCTTTTGCTATAGAGAGGCAATAACTCCATCCCTGTCGAGTATCCGTTTAAAGTGTCGTCCCTGAAGTGACAGGAATCAACACCCACATTTTATTTTAACCTCTTATCATTATCCTGGAGGAACCACTAGAATCCGTCTACAAAACTCCGTCAGTTTATGGACACCTCTTTCTCTCTCTCTATCACTGCTGTATCATGCCCCCTCTCATTCTTCCCCAACGCAACATACTCAACAACTCTATCTTCTAAAAATTAATAACACTTAATTTATTAAAAGAAAAGTGTAATGTATGTGATAAGCGTATGCGAAGAATGTGTGAGGTGTTCTATAATGTGTGTAGAATCGGACCCTCAGATCAATAGCCCAGTCAGTTCATCCTTGCAAGGACACACCACAGCACGTTAGGTCAGCACAAGACAGCCTCACCCAGTGATGTATCTCTCCTGCCAGACACTGACTTCCTTCTCTAGCTACCTGGTAATCCATATACATGATCATCCGAAATAGATACCGTCTATAATTTACCACTGATCATGGACCGGTTCCACACTGCACATTATAAGTCCCTATAATTCCTAAAATGAACAAATCCCTGTACTGTGAAAATAGGTATCACTGTTATTCGTAATAGACTTGATCCTATATAGTGTCTATATTGTCACAAGTACAATGTCCCTTGTAATCTTTCACTGGAATCTACCACACCATGTGAATGTTACATTTAAAGTTCTCGTTTAGTTACTATTGTTCGTATGATATGTGGTGTATCAACAAACATCACCCATCCTAGGTGAACCTTATCACACAGGAATCGTTATATGGTTTTGCTCATCTGAGCCCTGTTCCGGTGGACCCTCCTGATCATGGGCCCAGCGTAAACATTATTGTACAACCTTTCTTCTTGGATGTTATTCATTTTCCGTAAGAAAACATTGACTGTCCAACTGGTGTTCTTCCCAATCGGAGTAAAACTTCTTCAAAACGACTATAGGCCTACGGCCTCGCTCAGATATTTATCAGCGAACTAAACTCTGCCATAGAGCAGATGAGCTCATCACCTAGGTCCGAATCAGGCTCTGACAAGGAAAGACCCATAAACAGAGTGCATAACCCCAGTGGGCACCCCACTGAAAGATCCCACTATTGGACACTTTCCCCATCTCCCAACCCATCCTTAATCTCTCCAAATATCACCCCACTACACTATTCTCACTAGCAGAGCTAATTCTCACTTCACTACTCTATTCTCAACTAACAGAGCTAATCATCACTTCACTGCTCTATTCTCAACTAGCAGAGCTAATTATTTCCTCACCCTAGCTAGTTTTAACAAGGCTACTGCCTATATTAATTAGGCCTAAATACACTATACGTAATACCTTATGCAACACCGCATCACTCCTGGATGGCCTCTACAATTTGCCATAAAGACACATGTTATTTAATGTTAATTAAATCTAACACTGTACATGCTCTCCGAATTCCTAACAGCGGTTCAGAAACACGTCAGCTCAAGTCAACTTTCTTGTCTACACTAACTGTAAACAAGTCATGTTTTTGTCAAAAAGAGCCTTGGAGTGTTCTAGTGAAGTTCTTTGATGTCAATACATCAGATGGTTCCAGGGGCAGACTATCAATTTCAGAATTATTCTTTCCCCTTTGTTTAATCAATGCAAAAGTCTTCTCCCTTGTTTCGACAATCAAAACAAGCTAGCGAGTTCCTGCAGTCTCCCAATCGGATCCAAATAACAAGCCTACAATTTTCTGTTTTGTGGGGAATTTTCAAAGACGACTGTCCTGTTTGATCTCACCGACTCCCCGTACTAAACAACTTGTAGTTGCGAATACAGCCTGTCGCTGTTATTTTTATCATCTGAGTGTTAAATTACAGTGATTTCACGACAATCCCTGATCTTAACTGGTCTCGGAATCAAAGCGAGAGGCAACTGTTACGAGTTATACGTCCCTGTCAATTGGCGTAGACATGAGGCGCCACGTGTTGCCTCTGACGGTGGGAGACACCTACAGGTGTCACTGATCAGCTACCGCCAGCCTAAAGCTGGGCAGCCCCCGGCCAATTGAGTGCTGATCCGCCACAGCCTGCCTGCTTCAATGGGTGCTTGGGGCTAGGACAAAATCTGAATCGCAGGCTGTTAAATCAATGCCCTAGGTACTAATAAAATGAAAAATAGAAACCTCAAGCTACGGCTTGCAACCTGGAACTTCTTCTTCTTCTTCTTCTTCTTCTTCTTCTTCTTCTTCTTCTTCTTCTTCTTCTTCTTCTTCTTCTTCTTCTTCTTCTTCTTCTTCTTCTTCTTCTTCTTCTTCTTCTTCTTCTTCTTCTTCTTCTTCTTCTTCTTTTTCTTCTCTTCTTCTTCTTCTTCTTCTCTTCTTCTTCTTCTTCTTCTTCTTCTTCTTCTTCTTCTTCTTCTTCTTCTTCTTCTTCTTCTTCTTCTTCTTCTTCTTCTTCTTCTTCTTCTTCTTCTTCTTCTTCTTCTCTTCTTCTTCTTCTTCTTCTTCTTCTTCTTCTTCTTCTTCTTCTTCTTCTTCTTTCTTCTTCTTCTTCTTCTTCTTCTTCTTCTTCTTCTTCTTCTTCTTCTTCTTCTTCTTCTTCTTCTTCTTCTTCTTCTTCTTCTTCTTCTTCTTCTTTTCTTCTTCTTCTCTTTCTTCTTCTTCTTCTTCTTCTTCTTCTTCTTCTGCGTTCATCCAGAGTTTCTATTTTTCGGACGTGACTGCGTTTGTGTCTGTTTACAGCAGAGCTGCGTTCTTGCGCCATTAGGCCGACACATCCGACTTCTGCTGGCATTTGTTGACCGGGTTAACCTTCCCGGCGCAACCTGGAACTTGATAACCATGTTTCCAGGATTTTCCACTGACTTGACCAAATTGTATGATGTGAGAAAAACGGCTGTGATTGATGGCAAACTCAATCGTCTTAACATTGATATTGCTGGCCTGCAGGAGACTCACCCTCGCTGAGGAATGGTCACTCAGGGAAACCAATTACACCTTTTATTGGAAGGGTAGAGGGCAGGAAGAAAAAAGGCAACACATTGTGGACTATGCCAGTGAAGAATTCGCTACTAGGAATGATTGAAATTCCAGCTACAGGTAATGAAGACTATTATCCCTGCGCTTAGCAACATCTTGTGGTTTTGGCACCATCAATACTGCATATGCACCGACACTCGATTCTTCTGATGGTGTGAAGGATTCGTTCTATGAGGAGTTAGACTCCGTGATCAAGGCTGTTCCAAAATCTGACTACATTTATATGCTCGGTGATTTCAATGCTCGTGTGGGTGAGACTCGAGTCCAGCTAAGGGCCTTTAGAGACTCGGGCCCAGTGTGCCTTGGAAAATACAACATCGGTCGCATGATGAAAATGGACAAAGGCTGCTGGAGCATTGCACCAGAAATGACCTATGTATTAACAAACTCCTTTTTTAAACAAAAGAGCTGCATAAGGTCACATGGAAACATCCTAGATCCGGCCATTGGAACAGCAGGACTTCATCATCACACGGATGACAACATCTGAGCCATACATCACTGACTCTAAGTTACCACAGTGCTGACTGTGATACAGATCATTCTTTGTTGTTGCAAGGGTTAGTCTGAGACCAAAGAGAATCTACACAGCTAAACACAAATCTAGCCCCAGGATTAATATTATTAACACTCACGATCCTGAAAAGTGCTTTCAGTTCAACAGCAACTTGGAGACGCATTCACTGATACACCAGAAAATGGTACAGTAAATGAAATTTGGGTAACTTTAAGTAAACTCTTTATAAAACTGCCATAGGGGTTTACGGCACTGTGGACCATAAGAGGCAGGACTTTGCGGCAAACAGCGAGACTATCTGCAGCCCTTGATTGATAAGAAGAAATAGCTCTCTTAAGCAGCAAGGAAAGACCAACGCGTAACACTCTAAGTGAGCTAGGAAGGATGTGCAAAAGGCTGCCAGGCAGTGTGCAAATGACTATTTGATCAAGTTATGCGAGTCCATTCAAATCGCAAGTGATACGGGAAACATCAGAAGCATGTATGAAGGAATAAAGAAAGCCTGTGGTCCAATGATCAAAAGAAGTGCACCAATGAAAACCTTGACTGGAGAAATCATCACTGATAAGAAAAAGCAGATGGACAGATGGGTAGAGCACTATTTGGAGCTTTACTCAAATGAGACCAAACTAGCGGACGATGCCCTCAACGCCATAGAGGCTTGACCACCTGGACACACTTCCCACCATAACAGAAGTTAAGTGTGCCATAAATGAACTTGCATCTGGCAAGACTCCAGGTATTGATGGGATTCCAATAGAGGTTATCAGGAGTGGACAAGACACACTCACTCTACAGATCCACCAGCTAATAGAGCTATGCTGGCGAGAAGGACAAGTCCCACAGGATTTCAAAGATTCAAGCATCATAACACTGTACAAGAACAAGGGCGATCTGAGCGACTGCAACAACTATAGGGGTATCTCACTTCTGTATATTGTTGGAATAGAAAGTAAAAGCACAAGCGGTTTACAAACAGTAAGGACACCTCTACTGGCGTCCCTGACAACATCAAGTTACACTTGCTACACTGCGGCCTCAGCTAAAGGCTGAGAGAGTACATTAAAGATTTTTGGCCTTTTACAGGCCGGACAAAAATGTATTCTTTGATGTATTATTGACGCTAGATTTAATGTATTACAGCAATGAAAAATTTAATAAACA
The DNA here is from genome assembly GCA_963921405.1 of Cepaea hortensis. NCBI lineage: Eukaryota > Metazoa > Mollusca > Gastropoda > Stylommatophora > Helicidae > Cepaea > Cepaea hortensis. Next base: position 147,483,783 of record OY992878.1, on the reverse strand, counting down.
AATTTAGAGAATCACAGGCGTACTTTATAAAATTGTAATATTTGCTAAACACAAACAAAGATAAATACCGATTTCTAAAATTATACAAATATGCTATAAAAATATGAAGAGAATAGAATCTGCGAAAAATTTCTATGGAAATTAAGTAATTTTAAGACGTTAAAGACATATGAAAAGCTAGAAATATATATTACTATCAGTACCGTCCCTTGAATAAATAAAAATGCTTGTGTGGTTATGTCCCTTGTCTAGATTTATACGTTTTTGTTTATTATCTCTTATCCAATTGAATTCACGAAACATATACAATGTTGCATTTAAAGACAGTACACTGTGTTTTATTTATTCTGAGACAGTTATTAATTTAAAATTAGCTGCAAGTAAAAGCAAGCAAAACATATGAACTATAAAAGTAAATATATATATATATATATATATATATATATATATATTTTTTTTTTTTTTGCGTATCCTTTTACAGGACTTAGCTGTCAACAGCAGCATCTTTCAGCTGTCTGTTGATCTCTTGGCAAGATTACGCTCAGTAGTTTGCCATTGCTTTCTGAGCGGCCGGCTCAGTATCCGCAAGTCACGAGCGGGGGTCGAACCACCTCAGTTCTCGCTCCGCTGCGAGACTCTGCGTGATAAACGGGATTACAGAGAGAAAGTGTTGTAACCCCACAGCCAGAGAGACCGGCATATATATATATATATATATATATATATATATATATATATATATATATATATATATATATATATATATATATATATATATATATATATATATATATATATATATATATATATATATATCTGAGTCAGGTCTTAGTCAGATATGACTGAGCTACCGTATAACAGTAGACGGTACTACCTGGTTTCTGTTAGCGCCGAACGTTGGGCGGCGCTTACCAAACCCGACACCCCACATTGTGCCAACGGCTTCGGGCGGAAGAGCGCAATTGGGAGGGTACAAGCTTTACCCTGGTGCGAGAAAATGCAAGCTAAAGACAAAATGTCATGGCAGGGCAGACCAGTCCCTAAGCCTTGGTTGGCGACTGGTCTAGGATCGAAGCTCCAAAAGGCGGACTGTTAGAGCATTGCTTTGCTGATCCGGCAGCTTATGCAGCCTGTCTTGTTCCAGATGTAGGGGTGTTACCTTTCCTCTGGAGTGAACTAGGCAGGCCGAGAGAGGGATCATGCTGTATGGGCAACACATGGTCTCTATTTTTTAGCCCAGGCTTTGTATAGCTCTCTTAAGAAACAAGGAAAGACCAGCGCGTAACACTCTGAGTGAGCTGAAGCAAGCTAGGAAGGATGTGCAAAAGACTGCCAGGCAGTGTGCAAATGACTATTGAATAAAGTTATGTGAGTCCATTCAAAATGCAAGTGATAAGGGAAACATCAGAAGCATGTATGAAGGGATAAAGGACGCATATGGTCCAATGATCAAAAGAAGTGCACCATTGAAAACCTTGACTGGAGAAATCATCACTGATAAGAAACAGCAGATGGATACATGGGTAGAGCACTATTTGGAGCTTTACTCAAGTGAGACCAAGCTAGCGGATGATGCCCTCAACGCCACAGAGGCCTTACCAACCCTTGTAAGGGCCGAATGTAACACGGGCCTGCGTGCCCAATTTGTGACCCTTTTAAAATAAAGTTGATTTGATTTGATTTGACCACCTGGACACACTTCCCACCATAACAGAAATTAAGTGTGCCATAAATGAACTTGCATCTGGCAAGGCTCCAGGTAAAGATGGGATTCCAATAGAGGTTATCAGGAGTGGGCAAGACACACTCACTCTACAGATCCACCAGCTAATAGAGCTATGCTGGCGAGAAGGACAAGTCCCACGGGATTTCAAAGATTCAAGCATCATAACACTGTACAAGAACAAGGGCGATCTGAGCGACTGCAACAACTATAGGGGTATCTCACTTCTGTGTATTGTTGGAAAAGTATTTGCCAGAATTGTTCTGCGCAGACTTCAAGTCCTAGGATATCAAGTCTACCCCGAATCACAGTGCTGCTTTCGACAGAACCGGTCTACCATTGATATAATATTCTCATTGCAACAAATGCAAAAAAAAATGCAGGGAACAAAATCAACCACTGCTTATTGCCTTCAACGACCTCACAAAGGCATTTGATTTGGTCAGTCGTGAGGGTCTGTTCAAGGCACTAAAGAAGATTGGCTGCCTACCAACTCTTCTGTCCTTTGTGCAATCGTTCCACACATGCATGAAGGGTATAATGAAGTTTGATGGTGCAACTTCAGAAGAGTTTGAAATCAAGAGTGGAAATCAAAGTTGTGTGCTAGCTCCCACCCTCTTTGGAATATACTTTTTCACTTCTACTGAAATATGCCTTTCGTGATCAGGATGGTGGTATATACATTCACTCACGCTCAGATGGCGGACTCTAAAATGCTCAGAGATTGAAGGCCAAGACCAACTTTAGGAGGGTACTGATCAGAGAGTTGCTTTTTGCAGATGATGCTGCAGTTACGACCCACTCTGAGGAAGAATTACAATGTCTACTATCTGCTTTCTCCGATGCTTGTTCGGAATTTGGTTTAACAATAAGCAAAAAGAAGACACAGATTATGACACAAGGTGCACATGAAGTACTATCATTCTTTATTGATGACGCCGAACTAGAGATGGTAGACCATTTTACATATCTAGGATCAGTGGTAAATAGCAAATTATCCCTAGATCAGGAATTCAACATAAGGATTGGTAAGGCAGCAACAACAATGAACAGGTTAAGAAAAAGAGTCTGGGAGAACAGGAAGCTTACTGCCAAACCAAAAATCCTTGTCTATCAAGCCTGTGTCTTCTTTATGGCAGTGAAGCCTGGACAACTTACACCAAGAGAAACGTTGAAACAGCTTTCATATGGCGGTGTCTGCGAAGAATTCTTGGTATTAAGTTGCAAGACAAAATCACAAATACTGAAGTGTTGGAAAGATCAGTTTGTGTGACGGTTTATTCCGTGCTCAGTCTTCGTAGACTTAGATGGATATGATATCTTAGGAGGATGGATGATGGTAGAATACCAAAGGACATCTTTTTTGGTGAATTACAGATGGGTAAGAGACCTCAGGGTCGGCCTCTACTACGATACAAAGATGTGTGTAAGCGAGACATGATTGATACAGGCATTGATAATGCACATTGGGAGCAAGTCGCCGCTGAACGTGTTGTATTGTATGGAAGGCAAACATCAGAAATGGAATAAAGAAAAAGGGGAAAATTATTGCAGATAAGTCACACACCGAGCGTGTGAGACGTAAGATGGCGCACGATGATGGAACTTACCACGTGTTCACATGCACCCACTGTGAACGAACATTTACATCGCGAATTGGCCTTATCAGTCACATTCGCTACAGCCATGGGTCGTAATGGTTATTTTGAAGCACAAACTATCGTCTGTCAAGACGGCAAGATGCCTATGAATGGTAGCTAATTTTAAATTAATCTCAGTCCCAAAATAAATTAAACACAATGTCTTTAAATGTAACATTGAAGGTTTTTCGTGAATTCGATTGATTTTGCGCAAGGGATAAAAGTTAATTTTTAAAATCATATACGAGAAATGAAGGGACATAACCAGATATATTTGTTTTTACTTGAAGGGACGGAATTTATAGTACAATATATTTTTAGCTTTCTATAATATTGTCTTAAATTTCCTAATTCACTTAGAAATATTTTTTACTTGTTAACTTTGTTTCATGTGTCTAATCATTTTTGCAAAATTTTAAAAATCGGTATTTATCTTTATTTGTTTATCTCATGCATTACAATTTTATCATGTACTTTTGAAATTCTTTAAATTCCTTTATAAATTATTTTTCCTCATAAATACAGTAGGCGTTCCGATTCGTGAATTACAAATCAATTTTTGTTAGGCTTGTAAAATGCCGCAAAACATAAAATATTAGACGTAGACATTCAACATTTTTTGGGCATGTTATGAGAAGAAATGAATTGGAGAACTTGGTGACAGCTGGCAAGATCGAAGGGAAGAGACTAAGGGGAAGACCGAGAAGTAAATACCTGGATGGCTTGGCCACGTTTTATGGTCGAGACAGGAACACGGAGCTGATCAACGACTATGGTGATCCATGAGATGGCAAAACATGACCGCCCACGCTTATCAGCATGGCACACGAGGGATTGATGGATGTAAAAAGCCACAGTCAGTAGTTTTTCAGTGCTTTCTGATAAAGTAATTTGATTTTATGCACGTTCTGACTTTTAATATGACATGGAAGTATATTTGACAGTCAAAGTGTAAGTCCATGATGGTTAATATCTATACTAAGATTTTATTCGACGCACATTATAGTAATTTTTGTAGAAAAAAAAAGAAAAAAAAAACATACGATCCCTGAAAAACATACACAGAAGCATGACATTCACTGACAAACCAAACCACAGACATGCTTCACACAACAGAGCTTGGCATAAGACAACACAACCACAAGTATGAGAATGAAGGTGGAGGTGGTTACTGCAGCTTTCCATTTGTTGGAGAACAATCTGTATACGCATGTTGTGATTGCAACTGATTCAGAAAGCTTGCTGGCACAGGTGAAGTCTGGCATGCTTCATGCAGAATGGCTTGCATCGATTCAGAGGTCGCGGGTTGTGAGCATTCGCTGGATCTTTTCTCCAGGACACTCTGGTGTGGTTGGAAATGAACTGGCAGACAAATTGATTGGTGCCGCATCATTAAGGGGTGATTTGATGTATGATCAGGTAGATGTGGTGAAGGCCCTCTGGGAGAATGTGACTAATGCAGAAGAACAGATAGCCTACCATGGTCTATAGAGAAAGCAGCAGCAAGGGGTGGTCAGAGGACCTGGTCGACAGTCGTCACTCAGAGCTAAAGCAAAACGGACATATAATCAGATTGCAACTGGCACCATTAGCACTGGAACTTTACTTGATCATGAACTTTACTTACTTTTCTTGGTTATGTACTTTACCTACTTTACTTGGTCCTGTACTTTACCTACTTTACTTGATCCTGTACTTTACTTACTTTACTTGGTCCTGCACTTTACTTACTTTACTTGATCCTGTACTTTACCTACATTACTTGGTCATGTACTTTACCTACTTTACTTGGTCCTGTACTTTACCTATTTTACTTGGTCCTGTACTTTACGTATTTTACTTGGTCCTGTACTTTACTTGGTCCTGTACTTTACATACTTTACTCGGTCCTTTACTTTACCTACTTTACTTGGTGCTGTACTTTACTTACTTTACTTGGTCCTGTACTTTCTTCTTCTTCTTCTTCTTCTTCTTCTTCTTCTTCTTCTTCTTCTTCTTCTTCTTCTTCTTCTTCTTCTTCTTCTTCTTCTTCTTCTTCTTCTTCTTCTTCTTCTTCTTCTTCTTCTTCTTCTTCTTCTTCTTCTTCTTCTTCTTCTTCTTCTTCTTCTTCTTCTTCTTCTTCTTCTTCTTCTTCTTCTTCTTCTTCTTCTTCTTCTTCTTCTTCAGCGTTTTCAGCCATTGAGGTTCCTTGCTGCAGATACAATCCGTCTCCATTCGTCTCTCTGGTTGACCTTCTCTTGCCAGTCGTTGATTCCAAGTGCTTGTAGGTCTGTATATATATTATCTCTCCACCGTCTTCTTGGTCTACCTCGGGGTCTACGGTTATTTATTTCCTGAGTGTAAGCGAGTTTTGGTTCTCTATTATCTTCCATTCTTTCTATATGCCCCAGCCATTGTAGTCTATTAGCCGTTATGATACTAGTGATTAGCGGGGACTTAAAAAGATCATAAATGTCTTTGTTACTTCTTCTTTTCAACTCTCCACTTTGTGTATCCCTAATGGGTCCAAAGATGCGTTTTAAGACTGTGTTCTCAAAGGTTTGTAACAAGGCTTCGTCTCATTTCGTTGTACTCCAGGTTATATACAGCACAACTGGTCTGATCAGTGTTCTGTATATTGTGATCTTGGTGTTACGAGATAGCGCATTTGATTTTAGTAGATGTTGTAGTGCATAGTATATCTTATTCCCAGAAGTGATTCTAGTTTGTATTTCTTCCCTTATGATGTTGGAGCAGTTGAAGATTGTACCCAGGTGTTTGTGTGTTTCCGTTCTTTTAATGGTCATATTATCTATGTGTATGTGGCCAGAGCTTTTAGCCATTCCTTCTCTTGAAATTACCATATATTCTGTCTTATCTTGGTTGATAACCAGCCCCATTTGTTGGGCTTTTTCCTTTAAGTGAGTCAATATTTCCAATGTCTTTTGTTCATTTTCCCCTATAATATCTATATCATCTGCATAACCAAGCAGCTTGGATGTTCCTCCAATATCACCTTCCTCCTTTACCCTCCTTACAACTTTCTCTAGAGCCAGATTGAAGAGTAGCTGCGATAGTGCATCACCCTGTTTCAAGCCAGATGTTATTTGGAAAGGGTGGTCCAGTACTTTACCTACTTTAAATGGTCCTGTACTTTACTTGGTCCTGTACTTAAGTTACTTTACTTGGTCATGTACATTACTTGTTCTGTACTTAACTTACTTTACTTGGTCCTGTACTTCACTTTTTTTACTTGGTCCTGTACTTAAGTTACTTCACTTGGTCCTGTACTTTACTTGGTCCTGTACTTTACTTGGTCCTGTACTTTACTTGGTCTTGTACTTTACCTACTTTACCTGGCCTGTACTTTACTTGGTCCTGTACTTTACTTGGTCCTGTACTTTACTTGGTCCTGTACTTTACTTACTTTACTTGGTCCTGTACTTAAGTTACTTTACTTGGTCGTGTACATTACTTGGTCCTGTACTTAACTTACTTTACTTGGTCCTGTACTTTACTTATTTTACTTGGTCCTGTACTTAACTTACTTTACTTGGTCCTGTACTTTACTTACTTTTCTTGGTCCTGTACTTAAGTTACTTCACTTGGTCCTGTACTTTACTTGGTCCTTTACTTTACTTACTTTACTTGGTCGTGTACTTTACTTACTGTACTTGGTCCTGTATTTTACTTGGTCGTGTACTTTACCTACTTTACTTGGTCCTGTACTTTACCTACTTTACCTGGCCTGTACTTTACCTACATTACTTGGCCTGTACTTTACTTACTTTACTTGGCCTGTAATTTACTTACTTTACTTGGTAATGTACTTTACTTACTTTACTTGGTATATATATATATATATATATATATATATATATATATATATATATATATATATATATGGATAATCATATCTATATGCATATGGATAATCATATCATATATATATATATATATATATATATATATATATATATATATATATATATATATATATATATATATAATCACATCGCCAGGACGAGAGTTGTCTATGTGTACCCATGAAGCATGTGTGTTTTTCAAGGATCGTATTTATTTATTTATTTGTTTTCTGTTTTTCTACAAAAATTACTTTTAATGTGCGTAGAATAAATTCCTAGTACACATTTTAACCATCATGGACTTACACTTTGACAGTAAAATATACTTCCATGTCATATTAAAAGTCAGAACGTGCATAAAATCAAATTACTTTTATAGAAAACATTGGCAAACTCTTGACAGAAAAATTGCCTACAGAATAAACCTGTGGTTATCACAATGAAAGTACAAAGGGCATTCAACATTTCATGTTGTTTTGTTTAAATGTGTCAATGGAAAGACTGGTTATAGCCTAAACGATATTAAAATAACATAAAGTAATGTAGCTTTACAGAATAGAACTACGAAATATACAGGACGTTGCGTCTCCTCGCCGTCATCAGCAAATACAAATACAAAACACAACATATAATCACGGAGAAGTCACTGAGTGACTACATTAAGGCATAAGAAAGAGATGAGAAGAATGAAAAGATGAAAAAAAAAATAAGAACAATGAAGAGAACAAGACAGTCTGAAAAGAAAATATGTTGCTACTGATATCAGAATCCCAGGCTCTGATACGAAAATGAATTTCTCCCGATACTCTTATATAGACAGCCGTGGGAGTCTGTAGGTCAATCATCATCATCATCATTATCATCATCATCATCATCATCATCATCACAACCACCACCACCACCACCATCATCATCATCATCTGTGTTCTGTGTTCTTGTCTTAGCTATGCCACGTAGCCAAACCACCTCTGCCTTCCCCTTGTTCTTTGTCTCTCAATCTTGCCAGTTGTCATTAAGTTCTCCTATTTATTTCTTCTCATAACGCGTCCGACAAATTATGATTGTCTACGACTATTTTCTCTAATCAGCTTGTGGTTTTCATTTGTGTCTTGTAGAACCTGGTCATTGGGTTTTCAGTCCATTATCCTGTATTCTTTGCATTTTTCTCAGAAGCCACATTTCCACGGCCGTCAGATTTTTTTCAGTTGTCTGCTCATTATTCACTCTTCACATCTATACAAAAGTACAGGTTCTATATAGCACTTCAAATTTTTCTCGTTGTAAATGATATCTTCTTATTGGTCAGTATGTTTCCATCCTGCAAAAGGCTACCTTCGCTATTCTTATTCTAATCTCTTCAAGGCATCTCCCCAGCAGATATTATGACTATTCCGAGATAATTGTACAGATTCACTTGCTTAAGAATATTCCTATTTACTTGCATATTACGTTGTGGTATATCGTTCTTCCTCTTGGTCAGGTCTTAGTCAGATATGACTGAGCTACCGTATAACAGTAGACGGTACTACCTGGTTTCTGTTAGCGCCGAACGTTGGGCGACACCCCACATTGTGCCAACGGCTTCGGGCGGAACCTTACCCTGGTGCGAGGAAATGCAAGCTAAAGACAAAATTGTCATGGCAGGGCAGACCAGGCCCTAAGCCTTGGTTGGCGACTGGTCTAGGATCGAAGCTCCGACAGGCGGACAGTTAGAGCATTGCTTTGCTGATCCGGCAGCTTCTGCAGCTTGTCTTGTTCCAGATGTAGGGGTGTTACCTTTCCTCTGAAGTGAACTTGGCAAGCCGAGAGAGGGATCATGCTGCATGGGCAACACATGATCTCTATATTTTAGCCCAGGCTTTGTGCTATGGAGAGGCAATAACTCCATCCCTGGTCTTAACTGGTCTCGGAATCAAAGCGAGAGGCAACTGTTACGGGTTATAAGTCCTTGTCAGTTGGCGTAAACATGGGGCGCCACGCGTTGCCTCTGACGGTGGGAGACACCTATAGGTGTCACTGATCAGCTACCGCCCGCCTCAAGCTGGGCAGCCCCCAGCCAATTGGGTGCTGATCCGCCACAGCCTGCCTGCTTCAATGGGTGCTTGGGGCTAGGACAAAATCTTAATCGCAGGCTGTAAAACCAATGCACCAGGTACAAACAAAAATATAAATAGAAACCTCAAGCTACGGCTTGCAACCTGGAACGTGAGAACCATGTGTCCAGGATTTTCCACTGACTTGACCAATATTGACGATGTGAGAAAAACGGCTGTGATTGATGCCGAACTCAAGTCTTAACATTGATATTGCTGGCCTGCAGGAGACTCGCCTCGCTGAGGAAGGGTCACTCAGGGAAAACAACTACACCTTTTTCTGGAAGGGTAAAGGGCAGGCAGAAAAAAGGCAACACGGTGTGGGCTTTGCAGTGAAGAATTCGCTACTGGGAATGATTGAAATTCCAGCAGGAGGAAATGAAAGACTATTATCCCTGCGCTTGGCAACCTCTTGTGGGTTTGCCACCATTATTACTGCATATGCACCGACACTCGATTCCTCTGATGATGTGAAGGATTTGTTCTATGAGGAGTTAGACTCTGTGATCAAGGCAGTTCCAAAATCCGACTACATTTATATGCTTGGTGATTTCAATGCTCGTGTGGGCAAGGACTCGAGTTCATGGCCAGTGTGCCTTGGAAAATACAACATCGGTCGCATGAATGAAAATGGGCAAAGGCTGCTGGAGCATTGCACCAGTAATGACCTATGTATTACAAACTCTTTTTTTAAAACAAAAGAGATGCATAAGGTCACATGGAAACATCCAAGATCCGGCCATTGGCACCAGCTGGACTTCATCATCACACGGAGACAACATCTGAACCATATATCATTGACTCGTAGTTACCACAGTGCTGACTGTGATACGGATCATTCTTTGGTTGTTGCAAGGGTTAGACTGAGACCAAAGAGAATCTACACAGCTAAACACAAATCTAGCCCCAGGATTAATATTAATAACACTCATGATCCTGAAAAGTGCTTTCAGTTTCAACAGCAACTTGAAGACGCTTTCACTGATACACCAGAAAATTGTACAGTAAATGATAAATGGAATAAACTTAAGGAAACTCTTTGTAAAACTGCCGTAAAGGTTTACGGCACTGTGGATCATAAGAGGCAGGACTGGTTTGCGGCCAACAGCGAGACTCTGCAGCCCTTGATTGATAAGAAGAAGAAAGCTCTCTTAAGAAACAAGGAAAGACCAACGCGTAACACTCTGAGTGAGCTAAGGCAAGCTAGGAAGGATGTGCAAAAGGCTGCCAGGCAGTGTGCAAATGATTATTGGATCAAGTTATGTGAGTCCATTCAAATCGCAAGTGATAAGGGAGACATAAGAAGCATGTATGAAGGAATAAAGAAAGCCTGTGGTCCAGTGATCAAAAGAAGTGCACCATTGAAAACATTGACTGGAGAAGTCATCACTGATAAGAAACAGCAGATGGACAGATGGGTAGAGCACTATTTGGAGCTTTACTCAAGTGAGACCAAACTAGCGGATAATGCCCTCAACGCCATAGAGGCTCTACCAACTCTTGACCACCTGGACACACTTCCCACCATAACAGAAGTTAAGTGTGCTATAAATGAACTTGCATCTGGCAAGGCTCCAGGTAAGGATGGGATTCCAATAGAGGTTATCAGGAGTGGGCAAGACACACTCACTATACAGATCCACCAGCTAATAGAGCTATGCTGGCGTGAAGGACAAGTCCCACAGGATTTCAAAGATTCAAGCATCATAACACTGTACAAGAACAAGGGCGATCGGAGCGACTGCAACAACTATAGGGGTATCTCACTTCTGTGTATTGTTGGAAAAGTATTTGCCAGAATTGTTCTGCGCAGACTTCAAGTCCTAGGAGATCAAGTCTACCCCGAATCACAGTGTGGCTTTCGACAGAACCGGTCTACCACTGATATGATATTCTCATTGCGACAAATGCAAGAAAAATGCCGTGAACAGAATCAACCACTGTTTATTGCCTTCATCGACCTCACAAAGGCATTTGATTTGGTCAGTCGTGAGGGTCTGTTCAAGGCACTAAAGAAGATTGGCTGCCCACCAACTCTTCTGTCCATTGTGGAATCGTTCCACACAGGCATGAAGGGTATAATCAAGTTTGATGGTGCAACTTCTGAAGAATTTGAAATCAAGAGTGGAGTTAAGCAAGGTTGTGTACTAGCTCCCACCCTCTTTGGAATATACTTTTCACTTCTACTGAAATATGCATTTCGTGATCAGGATGGTGGTATATACATTCACTCACGCTCAGATGGCGGCCTCTACAATGCTCAGAGATTGAAGGCTAAGACCAAAATTAGGAGGGTACTGATCAGAGAGTTGCTTTTTGCAGATGATGCTGCAGTTACGACCCACTCTGAGGAAGAATTGCAATGTCTACTATCTGCATTCTCCAATGCTTGTTCTGAATTTGGTTTAACAATTAGCAAAAAGAAGACACAGATTATGTCACAAGGTGCACATGGGGTACCATCAATCTTTATTGACGACGCCAAACTAGAGATAGTAGACCATTTTACATATCTAGGATCGGTGGTAAATAGCAAATTATCCCTAGATTAGGAAATCAACATCCGGATTGGTAAGGCAGCAACAACAATGAACAGGTTAAGAAAAAGAGTCTGGGAGAACAGGAAGCTTACTGCCAAAACAAAAGTCCTTGTCTGTCAAGCCTGTGTCCTTAGTACTCTTCTCTATGGCAGTGAAACCTGGACAACTTACTCACACCAAGAGAACAATTTAAACAGCTTTCATATGCGGTGTCTGCGAAGAATTCTTGGTATTAAGTGGCAAGACAAAATCACAAATACTGAAGTATTGGAAAGATCAGGTTGTGTGACAGTTTATTCCATGCTCAGTCTTCGTAGACTTAGATGGATAGGACATCTTAGGCGGATGGATGATGGTAGAATACCAAAGGATATCTTTTTTGGTGAATTACAGATGGGTAAGAGATCTCAGGGTCGGCCTCTACTACGATACAAAGATGTGTGTAAGCGGGACATGATTGATACAGGCATTGATAATGCACATTGGGAGCAAGTCGCCGCTGAACGTGTTGCATGGAGGGCAAATATCAGAAATGGAATAAAGTCAAAGGAGAAAATTATTGCAGAAAAGTCACACACCAAGCGTTTAAGACGTAAGATGGTGCATGATGGTGGAAATGGCCACGTGTTCACATGCACCCACTGTGAACGGACATTTACAGCGCAAATTGGCCTTATCAGTCACACTCGCTACCGCCATAGTTAAAAGTTATTATGCCTTTTTAAAGCACAAACTATCGTCTGTCAAGACGGCAAGGTGCCAATGTATCGTTCTTCCTAATGACGACCATAATCTGTGTCTTCTTACAATTTAGATCTAACTCTAGTTGTTCAATGTGTGTAACAACCGCATCTACTAAATTTTACAGATCCTGCTCATTGTCTGCAATCAATACTGTATCATCAGCACATTTAATGTTATTGGTGTTCCGTCCCCCATGTGTGATTGCTCTCATATCTTCTACATTTCTGAAAATATTTTCACTGTACAGGGAAAAAAAGATCTGTGAGTTATGGGGATCGGGGTAACGTCACCGTTACCACCCTCTACCCCTGTCCCCATGACATCACAGACTCCCAGGGCTGTCTATATAAGAGTAGCAAGGGGAAATTCATGTTATTATCACAGCCTGGGATTTTGAGATAAGTAGCTAACATTTTTTTTCTTCAAATTTTCATTTTCTCTTCATTTTTCTCATGTTTTAATCTTTTGATTCTTCTTATTTGCTACTTATCCCAGAACCCCCGGCTGTGATAGTAACATGGATGTCACCTTGATACTTTTATATAGACAGCCGTGGGAGTCTGTGGGTCATAATCATTATCACGCGCCATGCCGATAAGCGTGGGCGGTCATGTTTCGCCATCTCACACGATCAGGTGAGTCGTGGATCAGCTCCGTCTTCTTGTCTCAACCATTTCTCTTGGCCAAGCTATCCAGGTATTTACTTCATTGCCTTCCCCGTGTTCTTTTATCATCAGTCTTGCCAGTTGCAACCAAATTCCCCAATTTATTTCTTCTCATAACATGTCCAAAACATGTCTGGTGATCGAGTGAGATGACGAATTATGACGGCCCACGTTTATCGGCATGGCACATGATGAATGGGTGGAAAGGAAGAATAAATTCAGTGTAAACAACAGTTCTCTCTTCTCCTATCCTAGGGATGTAAGGCCATGGTCGAACTTCAATAAAGTATTGCAGAAGTATTCCAAATATTCTGATATAACTTGACAGAGCTGACCAGTAATGACATGGAATAGAAAGAAAAAGCAGCGGCTGCTGTGTATTGTTGGAAAAGTATTTGCCAGAATTGTTCTGCGCAGACTTCAAGTCCTAGGAGATCAAGTCTACCCCGCATCACAGTGTTGCTTTCGACAGAACCGGTCTACCATTGATATAATATTCTCATTGCGACAAATGCAAGAAAAATGCCGTGAACAGAATCAACCACTGTTTATTGCCTTCATCGACCTCACAAAGGAATTTGATTTGGTCAGTCGTGAGGATCTGTTCAAGGCACTAAAGAGTATTGACTCCCCATCAACTCTTCTGTGCATTGTGGAATCGTTGCACACAGGCATGAAGAGTATAATCAAGTTTGATAGTGCCACTTCTGAAGAGTTTGAAATCAAGAGTGGAGTTTCCTCCGAAGTCGGAGAGTGTCTGCCTGTGTGGCGAGGAACCACCAGTCTGCACACCAATAAGCCAGACATGGGACAACGGATACTCACGCAAACCGCAAGTCCTGTATGACAGCACACTGATGTTGGACAACAGGATGTCTTCATCCGATATACCGGACTTCACGCTGGAGTTCACAGCCAGCGAACAAAAGCAAGCAAGCAAGAAAGAGTGGAGTTAAGCAAGGTTGTGTACTAGCTCCCACCCTCTTTGGAATATACTTTTCACTTCTACTGAAATATGCCTTTCGTGATCAGGATGGTGGTATTTACATTCACTCACGCTCAGATGGCGGCCTCTACAATGCTCAGAGATTGAAGGTCAAGACTAAAATTAGGAGGGTTCTGATCAGACAGCTGCTTTTCAGGTGATTCTGCAGTAACGACCCACTCTGAGGAAGAATTACAATGTCTACTATCTGCATTCTCCAATGCTTGTTCTGAATTTGGTTTAACAATTAGCAAAAAGAAGACACAGATTATGTCACAAGGTACACATGGGGTACCATCAATCATTATTGACGACGCCGAACTAGAGATGGTAGACCATTTTACATATCTAGGATCAGTGGTCAATAGCAAATTATTCCTAGATCAGGAAATCAACATCAGGATTGGTAAGGCAGCAACAACAATGAACAGGTTAAGAAAAAGTGTCTGGGAGCACAGAAAGCTTACTGCCAAAACAAAAGTCCTTGTCTATCAAGCCTGGGTCCTTAGTGCTCCTTCTTTATGGAATTGAAGCCTGGACAACTTACTCACACCAAGAGAAACGTTTAAACAGCTTTCATATGCGGTGTCTGCGAAGAATTCTTGGTATTAAGTGGCAAGACAAAATCACAAATACTGAAGTATTGGAAAGATCAGGTTGTGTGACGGTTTATTCCATGTTCTGTCTTCGCAGACTTAGATCAGGGGTCACCAAACTTTTTTCACGGCGGGCCGGATAATTGACAAAATGACAAGCGCGGGCCAGATACTCATTATGCACATACTTGCGCCGTCTCCGTGGCGAAGGTCTTACGGACCGTATATTCGCGTTCGAAACAGATCTGCGCGCGAATTGGCAGCAGACCGCGTTGCGCTGGTATTTTAACGTAATAGTATGGGTGCCGGTCGTTCAGAAAGTAATGGCAAACTACTGAACGTAAACTTGCCAAGACATCAACATCAGCAAAAAATGCTGGTGTTGACTGCAAACGTCCTGTAAAGGATATGCAACTAACTTTAACAATATTTGCAAAGCCAGAACGAAACCTCTCGTAAAAAAAGACTATAAACTAAGTTAATCATGGGTGAGTTGCGTGGAATGCACAAAATACAAAGACAACCAACACATTTATTTACTTAAAACAGTTATCAAAGAAGGCGACGTTAGCAAAATGATAGTTACATCAGACCTAGTGTGCACATATCCGAATCTCGCAAACTAAGCAGCACAAAAGGTTAGTGAGATTTGTGAAACTGATATTTGGCTTTCAAGATATCATCAATGTGTGGTTTGGAATTGCTGCATCCAATCAAGAGAATTGTTTTCAAATGTTCATCAGTCAATCCCGTTCGGTGTGTTGACTTCACATACTTCAGGTTTGAAAATGTTTGCTCACAGACATAAGTTGTTCCAAACACTGCTACCATACCAGCGGCAAATTTCTTCAGTTTCGGAAACTGAACTTCAGATAAGCAGCGGTAAAATTCAATACGTTTTCCTTCTCTGCGTTTCTCTTTCAAAAAGTAATTTGCGTGCAAATCAATCAGCTCCAACTGTAGTTCAGCTGGCACATTATCAAGGTTACAATCGAACGGATTCTGGATCAGAAGAATGTCACTCTCAGTTCTGTCAAGATCTGAAAATCTCTCCAAAAAATGCTGTTTCAAGTCACAAATAATCCCCCCCCCCCCCCCCCCCAACGCCCCCCGAAAATCAAGGTTGACATTTTCGGCGATTGTAGCGCAAAACGCTTTGAAACTGTGAAAATGAGAAAGGTTTTCTTTTTCCACTTGTGCTTCAAACAATTACAGCTTTCTCCGAAATCCTTTGATGATTCAGTAGAGATCATAGGCGACGTTATCCTTTCCATTAATTTTCAAATTGAGTTCATTTATGTGAGATGTGATGTCGACCAAAAATTACAACTTTGACAGCCAGGTAGGATCTGACAGCTGTGGATTAGCTTTATTTTTTTTTTTTTTTTTAGTGAGGAAAACATCTATTTCGCTTCGTAGCTTGTAAAAAGAAACAGGACTTTACCGCAGCTGAGGCACCTCACTGGTGTGTGATAAGGCAAGTCACAGAATTCAGAATAAATTTCTTTAAGGAAAGCCTGGAACTGATGGTGAATGAGTGCATGTCCCCGAATGAAGTTCACAGCAGAAACGTCTGGTTTCAGTCCACAAGAAATATCTAAGTCTTTCCCACAGAATCATTGCTGATGTGCGATGCAGTGTATGAAGAGAGCGCCGGGAATTTGCAAATCTTGCATCTGAATCCTGATCTACCCCATCAGACCTTTCCTAACTCCAGCCATGTTTTTTCCGCCATTAACTGTAACATCTCGAAGCTGATTCCACCGAAGGTTATAGTCTTGCAACATTTTGTGCACTTCCATGAAAATGTCTTTCCCAGTTGTTGTTCCATGCGGTGGGGAGCGTTTTGTATGATATTCACTGGCACAGGAACGGAGCATAATGGGGACGACCCGTTGCTGTGAAGTTGGAACTGCGACTAACTAACTAACTAACTAACTGTTCCATGCATGCTGCAAACGGATGCCAACTCTCCCGTTATCTGAAAGTCCAAATTGACACCACGAATGAACACGAGAAGTTGTGACGTACTCGAGAAATCAGTAGACCCATCCAGCGCCAGAGAATACCACAAAAAGTTCCTAGTTTTCTCGCATATCTGTAGCACTATGTTCTTTCCAAGTTCTTCTGTTCTTCGCACAACTGAACTTGCCGAAAGGCTGATAGTTCCAAACAAATAGGCTTTCTCGGGACACAAGACATTTTTGCTGCTTCCATCATACACTCTGTGATGAAGTTGCCATCAGTAGACGGTTTCCCTCGTTCTGCCACCTTATGCACTATTTTGTAACTTGTACGAGTGGCAGATTCCTTTTCAGCAAACTTTCTCGTGAAGTGATCTCTTTCTGTTTCTAACCCACGTTTCATTGACTCATATTTCTCAGAGCGTAATTTTCCAGAAAACTTTGAATATGTTGATAGATTTTTTTGTTTCGAAGTGACGCCGAAGATTTTACTCTTTCAAAACCTCAACACTTTTGCTGCATTTTGCGCAACTGGTTTTCTGGTCCTTTATTTCCACAAAGAAGTACTTTACTCCCCATTCTTAATTGAAAACGCGACACTCTGCGTCCGCGTTTCTTTTCTAAGTAGCCATTATGAAGTACACGGGATCTGAAAATGAAAAAGACATTGAATTAGAAACATAATTAAAATCATATTAAAATATATTTTAAAAAAAATTGTGATGCGTATCCCTTACGGGACGTTGCAGTCAACACCAGCATTTTCAGCTAGTTCTGATGTACTAGGCAAGTTTTACGTTCAGTAGTTTGCCGTTGATTTATGAACTACCGGCCCCTATACCTTTTTCGAAAAAAACCAGCACCGCCGTGTTTCGAACCCGGGTATACGAGCTCACAAACCACGTTCGCAAGCCCATAGCCACAGAGACTGGTAACATATATAAATATTGAAACACAGGAAAAGCAGAGGAGTAGGAGTCACTGGTGAAGCTATGGCTCATCACAGGTACATATAAAGTTTATATGTACCTTTCATTCATTCAGTAGCATGTCCTTTGCAGAACCTCGCTCCCATAACAACCTTCCGGAAAACCTTCTCGATCATAAGCAAGATGTCCTGCGTCCGATACACCCATCTGGAGATCATCCGCCACATCCTGCAACCATCTTCTCATTGGCCTTTCCCTTCCTCTCTTCCCATGCATATACCCCTACATCATTGTTCTCTCCAAACTTTCGTGACGTTTCAATTTACCAAAATATTTCCTTTGGTAATAGAATATATTTCATAATAAGGTTTACAAAATATATAAATAGAGCCGGCCTAAATAAACAGCCTAGAGCAGAGTTTTTCAACCTGGGTTCCTCGAGTGACAGCCAGGGATTCCGCCGAAACACACCTAAATCGCCTACATGCAACATTTCTGCCCATCTTGTTTATTACATAAAGTAGGACAGACACTTGGATCATCGCATGGCAATGTAAACATATGTGTAAGGATCTGCATCAGCAGAAAGGTTGACAAACACTGGCCTAGAGACCAGCTCGATTAACACCTTGACTTGGGAATTCTTCTGAGCTGGGGATAATATTTTCGTAAAAACACGAGGCTTCTATGGCATTTTTATGCTGTTTGCTGCTTTATTGCTTCTATTCACACTTTTAGTTCACTTACCTATCACTGTCAAACAAAGAAATCCTTGTTACATACCTATAAAATGGATGGCTGGCAAAAAGAAGTAAATATTTATGAAGCATCGAACCCGTGTTGACAGCCGGAAGCATCTGTGGGACGGAAAGACGTGTGTGTGTGTGTGTGTGTGTGTCTATGTCTGTGTCTGTCTGTGTGTGTGTGTGGGTGTCTGTGTGTGTGTGCGTGTGTGTGTGTGTGTGTGTGTGTGTGTGTTGCCACGGAAACCATGGTAATGTCAGAGCGTAGGCAGCGCTACTATGATTTGGATTTGGATACTAGGATTTGGGATGGCGTGAAATAAGAAAACATTACAATAAACAAGAAAATCTAGATACAATAATTTATAATTGGAAATAGTATATTTAAGATACATAAGTGTGAAGATCTCCTATTATTCTAAACATAATATTTACATGTAAATTGTATCACAACCTCTCGTGTTCCATATGTTATGTCAAGCATGTTCGAGTGTCGTCGGCGGGCCGGATGAAATGACGTCGTAGTTTGGTGACCCCTGACTTAGATGGGTAGAACATGTTAGGAGGATGGATGATTGTAGAATACCAAAGGACATATTTTTTGGTGAATTACAGATGGGTAAGAGATCTCAGGGTCGGCCCCTACTACGATACAAAGATGTGTGTAAGCGGGACATAATTGATACAGGCATTGATAATGCACATTGTGAGCAAGTCGCCTCTGCACGTGTTGCTTGGAGGGCAAACATCAGAAATGGAATAAAGACAAAGGAAAAAATTATTGCAGATAAGTCACACACCGAGCGTGTGAGACGTAAGATGGTGCATGATGGTGGAAATGACCATGTGTTCACATGCACCCACTGTGAACGAACATTTACAGCGCGAATTGGCCTTACCAGTCACATTCGCTACCACCATGGGTAAAAGTTATTATGCCTGTTTGAAGCACAAACTATCGTCTGTCAAGACGGCAAGGTGCCAATGGTTATATACAATATCTGGCCAGCGAAGGGGTTACAAACGGTTTGGAAGCAGATCGCCTTGCGCTGGTTTTCACATAATCTGGTGGTTGTTCAGAAATCAATGGCAAACTACTGAACTGCCAAGAAATCACAAACAGTCCGAAAAAATGATGGGTCGTTGGTAGGTTAGTCGCGGTTCCAACTTCACAGCAAAAGGTCGCCCTATTATACCCCGTTCCTGTGCCAGTGAATATCACACAAAATGCTCCTCACTGCCTCATCTGAAAAGTGGAACAGACAGGAGTCTCGCCAAAACAACAGCCTGCACAAGGATACCAAGCATAATGCCGCTGCCAGAATGCCAACACAAAAGTGTGCCTCGAAAAACACAGTTCATCGTCGATGGAAGCGGCAGACACAAGAAAACCAGCAGCCACATTTTGCTGTATAAGGCATCCATTTATTCAGCGACCGACCAGTCGCCATTTTTTTCTTCTTTTTTTTTTCAATATGCAGTTCACGCTGCAAACAACCGCGAACCGATGTAAAAGCACTCTACACGAAGTTACAGCTCACAGTGTCGCTCCAAGCACTTAACTTAGTAGCAATACACGGAGCCGCAGTGGTAATGTGGCTAGTGCACTAACTTATCGAGACAGTAGATTAGGTTCAATTCCCAACAGCGGCAGAATGATTGTTTGCAGTCTGTATAACTTTAGCGTATGGGTTAGTTTAGTCGCTAGGGGGCTATCTGATGTCATGAACGCGATTGGACGAAGTTTCAACGCCTGCCTTCGTCGCTCGAGAATTGAAGGAACAACTCGCAACCTATTCCTCAAACACTCAGAGCTACAATATGTGAGGTCCTAGTACATCATAAACCCAAGGCACATTTCTGCTTTGGGACGTTTTTTTTTAAAAGAGAAGCGTGGTCACTAGACCCTTGCCCCGCTGACCTGATGGTCATGGGTTCCATCCGCATCGGTGCAGATTCGATTTTTTTAATTGATCTAAATTAAGTATCAGAAAATATATTGGGGAGTAAAGGCGGTCGGGGCTATACTGGTGCACCACCCACCGAGGGTCTATAAAAGTATGGGGCTAGCACTATATTACTAAATGGGTCTCAAGGCGTGAAGGTGGTGCTTTACTTTGTACAGTATAGTTTGCGCGTTACAAATTGATGGGAAAGACCCTTGACTTGCCAATCAATCAGGTGCCGTCTCCAAAATGAAGGTTGGCTGTAATGGATCTCCAACAATGCTTGTCTCTCGCCCTGACTATACATTCTGTCAGGCTAATGTTCGTCAATTTTTTGGTGTTATCTTCCTACTTGTATCGTTGTCTACCTCTTGCTCGTGTGCCCTCAACCTTGGCATCCAGTATGGTTTTTACAAGAGTATCATGTCTTTTAACGTGGCTGAAATATTTCACTTGCTTTCTCTTTATTTGTTTCATCAACTCTCTCTTCATTCGCAGTTTTTCTAGAACCTCTGCATTTAATTGTGTTTTTTTCCCCATGAAATACGACATATTCGTCTGTATACCCAAATCTTCAGGGTTTCTATGAGACTTTCTAATTGCTTGTTCAATGCACTGGCTTCCGCGCCATACAATAGCGTTGAATATACGTAGCATTTGACAATTCTCATTTTTAATGCGCTGTTAATCTCTCTAGATGTTAATATTGATTTCATGCTGTTGAACGCATTTTTGGCCATTCCTATTTCACTTCTGCCATCATCTGTTATTATATGTCCAAGAAAGGAGAATCTTGTTACTTCTTCTAGTATCTGCCCGTTTACTGTGATTTTCATTGATGACCTTTCCTTTCCACTGCTAATTATCATAGTTTTTGTTGTTTGGATGTTAATATCTAGGCCACATTCTGCAGTATGCATGTTTACTTCTTCCACTAGGTCTTGTAACTCTTGCTCACTTTCTGCTTGTAAGACGGTATCGTCAGCATTCCTAAGATTGTTTATGATTCTTCCATTGATGTTAAGTCCAGGCATTTCAACCTGTTTAAAAATTCTTTCTGTGTATAGGTTGAAGAGGCTTGGGGACAGTACACATCCCTGCGACTTACAGACTTTTAAACAACATATATTGGAAACAACAAGCTGTAATAAAGATTGATAATGAAGTAGGTCAATATCAGCCAATTAAGAGAAATGTGCGACCGGGAAGTGTATTGTCTCCAGATTGTGTTTCCCTATACAGTGAAAATATTTTTAGAAATTTAGAAGATATCGGATAACGTTAGATATGCGGATGATACAGTATTGAATGCAGACAATGAATAGGATCTGCAACATGTAGTAGATCCGGTTGTTATACGAAGTGAAAAGCTAGGGTTATAACTAAATTGTAAGAAGACACAGGTTATAGTCTTCACTAGCAAGAAAGAAATATCAAATTACCAATTGTAAATGGGAATACACTTAGACAAGTCAATCGGTGAAACTATCTCAAAACAGTCATATAACATCTGATGGGAAGTGCTTTGAATAGATTAGAACAAGAATCGCTATGGCGAAAGTAGCCTTTTGCAAGATGGAAGACATAAAAAAGATGCTAATTGCTTGTATACAAAATTCAAGATTGGTGAAACAGCCATGTGCACATGTGGATTAGCTTCGCAGACAGCAGAGCACATACTCCACGACTGCCCAAAATATAACATATCTAGGCAAAGCTTCTGGCCTAGAGAGACGACAGTGGAAGATAAACTCTATGGACCGCTGTGTGAACTGAAACAGACAGTTCAATTCATACAAGAGACAGCATTATAGTTATAGACATATTTCAAGCAAACGAAAGAAGAAGAAGAAGAAGCTACGAGAAAAAGAGTGTTGAAGACTATATAGAAACTACTTTTATATGGATATGAAACGTGAACAATGAGCAGACACGCTGGAAAAAATTCTAATGGCAGTGGTGATGTGGTTTCTGAGGAAAATGCAAGGAATACCATGCACAGACAAAAACCAATGACCAAGTCTTACAAAAAGCAAATTAGAACCATAAACTTATTAGAAAAATTAAACGTAGACAGTTACATTTCTTTTCGACAAGTTATGAGAAGAAATAAATTAGATAATATGGTGACAACTGGCAAGATAGAGGGGGAAAGAACAAGGGAAATGTAGAGAAGTAAATACCTGCATGGCTTGGACATGTGGCATGGTCAAACACAGAGCTGATCAACGACTCAGGTGATCGTGCGTGATGGCGAAACATGACCGCCCACGCTTATCGGCATGGCACGTGATGATGATGAATTTCATTTGGCTCTCTTTCTACTGGACCTTATATTGTCTGTTTAGTTCGCTCCTTTTTTAACTGCCAGCGCGCCACAAATTCTTTGAGGCTGGTCGATCACTACTTATTATTACTTGCTTGCTTGCTTGTGTTCGTTGGCTTGAGCTCCAACGCGAAGTCCTGTATGTCGGATGAAGGCATCCTGTTGTCCAACATCAGTGTGATGTCATACAGGACCTGAGTTTTGCGTGAGTATCCGTTGTCCCATGTCTGGCTTATTGGTGTGCAGACTGGTGGTTCCTCGACGTACAGGCAGACACTCTCCGACTTCGGAGGAATCGGCGATCCTACTGACTTTAGCCAGGACCCCGAAGGGACCTGTTGCCCAGGACGCTCGACGAGGACGCGTCAATAGGTCTTGGCCAGTTTATAACCCGGCCCTGGTGCCTTGGAAACACCTCTGCGTCCCACTTATTATTAAATCATATGTTTCTTTAATTTTGACACCAAGGTTCATCATCATCATAAATTGCCGTGCAGATAAGTGTGGCTAGTCATGTTTCGAAATCTCACTCGATCACCAGAGTCGTGGATCAGCTCAGTGTTCTTGTCTCGACCATGCCACTTGCCCAAGCCAACCAGGTATCTAATTCTCTGCCTTCCAGTTGTTCTCTTCCCCTCGATCTTGCCAGTTGTCACCAAGTTCTCCAATTTATTTCTTCTCATAACGTGACCAGAAAAATGTTGACTGTCTATGTCTAATTTCTTTAATCAGTTTTACGATTTTCATTTGTTTTTTGTAAGACTTGTTCATTTATTTTTCTGTCTGGGCATAGTATTCTTTGTATTTTCCTCAGAAACCACATTTCCACAGCCATAAGATGATTTGAGTATGTTTGCTCATTGCCCACGATTCGCATGCATACAACAGTACATGTCCTATGCAGCACCTCAACACTCTTTTTCTTGTTGGGAATGACATCATTTTATTGGTCAGTATGGTTTTCAACTTGCAAAAGGCAACTTTCGCTGTTCTAATCTCTTCAAGGCATCTCCCATCAGATGTTATGACTGTTCCGAAATAATTGTACCGGTTCACTTGTTTAAGAATATTCCCATTTACTTGTATATTACATTGTGGTATTTCCTTCTTCCCAGTGACGACCATAATCTGTGTCTTCTTTCAATTCAATTATAACCCTAGCTGTTCACTGTGTGCAACAACTGCATCTACTAATTGTTGCAGATCCTATTACGTTCATTAATATACCACTGCTTTCTGAACGACTAGCACTCATACCATTATATGAAAACCAGCCCAAGGCGGTCAGCTTCCAAATTCCAGTTTTGTTTCGAAAGCGGCATTCGGTATTGCGAATTGCATTCGTAACATATTTGCCGCAGGGCCGGATCATTTCATGGAAACAAACAACACAATATATAGACATTCTAGGAATCATGGGAGAAAAGAAAGCTGATGGAAGAAATAAACAACAAACATAACAGGTTTGCTGGCGACATTAATGAACGTGACCCTCTTATTAACACCCTAAAAAAATCTTACTGGATGTAACAATTAAAAGTGTGGGTTGGGATGTGTATGTGGGTGGGCTTGGGATGTACGGGTTGGTGGGGGATGTTTGTGTGGATGGCGTGTGTGCTTGGGTTGGGGGAAACAGGTGAGGGCAGTGTGTGAGGGTATGCGGGAGGTGGATGGGTCGGTTAGTAGGGTATGTATGTGTCCCTGGGTGTGTGTGTGTTGGTAGGTGGGGGTGTGTGTGTGGGTAGGGGTGATGTGTGGGTAGGGGGGATATGGGCCTCACAACATGGTAATTTGCCTTGTTTATGTTTACAACATTCATTTCACAATGTGTTTTTCTTCCTATGTGAATGTATAATGCTCTTGATGAACGAAAGATGAGTGATTGGAAGGGCCGAATGTAAGACGGGCCTGCGTGTCCAATTTGTTACCCTTTAAAAATAAAGTTGATTTGATTTGATTTGAAAGCAGAGGGGTAAGAGGGAGGATAGCACCAAGAACTGGACGAGCACGAATCTGTCTCAGAGTATAACCACAATGTGGGATAGAAAGTGTCGGAGATCCATTGCACCCGACCTTCATTATGGAGACGACATGTGATTGCTAGACTGATATTTAGTTATTATTATTATTATCTTTAGGGCTTAAAATTAGAATGTGTTGTCTGATTGTATATATGTAGCACGAATTATTGCCTGGCATATCTCACTGCATTTCGTCTGGTACATAATGCACAGTTATATATCACATGAATTGAATACATAATCCTACTTTAGGTCAGTGGTTCTCAACCTTTCTTGGCCCATGCCCCACCCCTTTTACCATATGTTCAGAACGTCATTCCCCCCCCCCCCTTTCGAATTTCCTCCCTATAAATCGCCTCTCCCCACCCTTACACAGTATACATAAAAATTGGAGCTAAATTTAATAACACATACTAGAACAAGACATACTAGACATCTACATAAAACGGTATTTGCAGGTATACTTAAGTTATAAAATGAATTTCATTAGGGCGAGAAGTACAGAACGGTAAAATTTAGAGGGAAGAACAATATTAAGTAACCGGTTCTTGTATTCATGCGATCTTGAAATAATCTTAATTCCCCCCCCCACCCCGAAACCCTAAAACTCCACCGGGGGGGGGGGGATTTCCCCACCGGTTGAGAACCACTGGTTTAGGTGAAACACTTAACACATATAGTCACATATATTGTTCGAATGTGTAGCCTTTGTTATCCCAACGGTAATCGCTAGTTTAAAATGAAATATTTCTGTGTGCACAAAATTGACTTGAACTTATTACTTATTATGGACTTATTGCTAGTGCCTCGATATATCTGAGCAGGTTCATCGAATTGTTCATCGAATGCAATATACGAAAAGCCTTTTCTTAGAATATGAGTTATGATTTATAACTCTGCAGATGCGACGAACTATGTCTGGTAATGAATCGTGCAACATATTATCAGTTATCAGTTGGGATATCTTCATTGCACTCCTACAGGTCCATAGGGCTCAGATCCTCCCCCCCCCCCAGTATATGCATCAGCGTCCGCTTGCTAATAGTGCCAGTTCTGTGTTGGTTGACGAGGTACCTCGTCTTCCCGATGTACCTCTCGCGTCTGGCTGTGCCGATTCTTACTCCCAAGTCTTTCATCCAGGACAGCGATGTGGATTCACTGACGTCAAAGTCCTCTGTTCTCGACATATCTTTAAGGACGTTAATAACATCGGCACGATCCATGGGCTGGCCATCTACAGGGGGTGCAGAGCCAGCCAGTTTATCCGCTCGTTCATTTCCCTCGACTCCTGCATGTCCCGGGACGAAGATGAAGGTGACTTTACGGACAACAGACTTCCGCAGCGACTCAGTCCACTGTCTACGTACAGATCCAGCTTCGACCTTCTGAATCATGCTCATTGAATCACTTAGTACATACACGTTGGTACAATGCTGTGATTCCAGCCATATGAAGGCCTGTGTAACTGCCATCACCTCCATCGTCATGCTGCTCGTGGTCATAGAGTGGGTACCACTGGATTCTTGAACGGTTCGGCCCGCTGAACGGGCTGTAAATGCCCACACACGTCTCTGCTGCATTGCAACATATTGCTTGTTGCTTGTATGGTTAAATTCATTGTTTTGAGTAATTATGTGGTGGTGGTCACATATCAAAGCATAACGGGGAGACCTTTCTTTTCAGAATGTATGCAGATCGGTGTAGATGTTCACCATCGTATGATTATTTCCAAATACCAATTAACTCATCGGCGATGTGATTAAGGTGTTAGTGAGTGCAGTTTCACAATTCCCATACATACGCAGTCGAGAGTTAGAAATCAGCCACGGGCGTTGATTTCGATGGTATGAGGCATCGGCCGTTCAGAAATCATTGCAAACTACTGAACGTAGAATTGCCTAGTAAATTACAAATAGCCAATAAATACTGGGGTTCATTGCAACACCTTGTAAATAGACACGTAGCTAACTCTTTTTTTTTTTAGCGAATACCACCAAGTTATAATATCCTAGAGCAATTTTTATGGCTATGAAAATAGCACTTAAAACAGCTTCCCCTACGTTGTGTCAATAGATGACATCTCAGTCGTTGATCTAGAGGGAGGCAATGAAGAATCGAGTTTATCACAGGAATTCTAAGCCAACAGAAACTAAGTACTACTGTATCCATCACAAACAGTGAGAACAACGAACTCGATTACAAATACACTACAAGTATTCAATACTTAGTGCCTGCCCAGAACAGAAGAAACAAAATGGTATGAAATAAATCACCAATGTGATGCACATGGAGAGAACTAAATAAATACCAATAAACAAAGAGGTGAAGAAATTACGCTGGCGCTGGATAGGTTTACATTGAGAAACCCCGAGAATATTATAACAAGAAAAGCCTTTGCCTGAAACCTATACGGCAAAAGAAGTAGGGGAAGACCTAAAACACCCATGGAAAAGTGACGTAGAAGCAGAAATGCACAATTTGGGAAGTACACTGTACATGTTTATAGCTACGCGGGATAGCTAAAGATAGAATGGCACAGGGTGAGTTAGTTTCTGGCCTATGTCCCAATGAGCAACAGAGGACAAAAGAAGAAGCAGAAAATCAGCTCAAAGCCGTTAGTACGACACTTATATATGGTGTATTTTTAAAGGTTGTGGGGTTTTTGAAACTATTGCCGTTCCAAATTTTGTTTGCACCATCTGTGGAGTTCACACAACATATAGGTAAATACAAAACTTGGAATAGAAATATTTTCGAAAACCCCACAGCCATTAAAAATACACCCTTTAGCTCTGAATGAAATACTATAACGCCCTACCTTCCATGTTAACAACCAAAGCATTTACAATCAAAACAAAACTAATTCACTTTAAACTTCAAAGCAAGTACAAACGTAACTAAATCAGGAAGGCGTGTTTCATACTAAATAAATTCAAAGGACATTTACATCCTTCTTTCGTATTGTGTTTAATTATTCTTCCTTTGTGCTACTCTAATACTGCATGTCTAAGATATGTTTATATGTACTTGTAATTTACTATTTCATTGTCGTATGCGTCTGCTCGCAATAGTAATGCGATCTTTATATGTATTCAAACGGCCCCATTTACATGCAACACGACATGTAAGCTAGCAATCGGCTGTGCGGGGTGGTTGGCCAAGGTTGAGGTGATGACGTAATGAGAATGAAAATAGAATACTACAGACATATTCCCAATACATATAAGACTGAAATCGTTAAGACAGAAGACTTACATTTGCGCTGCAGAAACTGAGAAACACTTACTGAGGTATGTTTTTCATGTCTTTAATGTTGACATGATATGTGGTTATCGTTATTAAGAATATAGAACCAATGGTTATATCAAAGAAAAAGACGACGCCAAATTGTGAGATAACAATAAAATCGAAAATGATTAATCATATTTTTATAAATTTACATACCTGGGCACAATTATAACACTAGATGTAAGATGCACGACAGAGATTAAGAATAGAATTGTTCAACCAAAATCTGCACTTCAGATAGCCAAAAGTGCCTTATGCAATACGTTACTGTCATTGAATGTAAGAAAGATAATGCTGAAATGCTGTATAGAACCTCTTTTGTGATATGGCAGTTGATTTTGGAACGTTAATGAATAAACCATGAAGAGCTTACAAACAACAGAGATGTGGTTCATGGGATGAATGTTGCGAATATCTTGTACTGACAGAGTAAATTAAAACTATTAGCCTGGAAGAGGCTAATAAAACAAGTACATTATATCCAAATGTAAGAAAGAGACAAACAGCTTTCTTTGCTCTTGTGATGAGAAGAGAAAAAGTGGGGAAAATTGTGACAACTGGAAAGGCCATTGGGAACAGAGACATAAGCAGACCAAGAGATGGATGGACTGAGATGGTGGCATGGAGGAATATCAGCAGCGGAGTTGATCCAGAACACCAAGGACCGATATCTGTGGAGGGACATGAACGCCTCCGTCAGCTGGCAGGGCACATGATGATGATAATAATGATCTCCATCACCATCATCATCATCATTTACAGCAGCAAAAAGATTCTGCTGGTGTACTGATCAGCGTAAAGTGACATTTCACTGGGTGCGAACTAACCATATAATTCCAAAATGCTTTACATGAAACAAGCGAGACCTTCACTTCACGTGGAAATATCTGTTACATAATTTAGGTACTTTTAATGATGAGATGCGGTATTTTCGAAATTATTTTGGACGTTTATCGTTTATTTTCTTTGTGATGTATTTTTCTTAACTTATTGTTGTTGTTGTTGTTGTTGCTGTTGTTGTTGTTGTTGTTGTTGTTGTTGTTGTTTGTGATGGTGGTGGTTGAGGTGGTGGTGGTTGAGATGGTGACGGTGATGATGGTGGTGATGGTGGTGGGTATGATGATGATGGTGATGGTGGTGGTGATGGTGGTGATGGTGGTGATGATGATGGTGGTTATGGTGTTGGGTATGATGATGATCGTGATGGTGATGATGGTGTTGGTTGTTATGGTGCTGGGTATGATGATGATGGTGATAATGATGGTAATGGTGATGATGGCGATCATTGTGATGGTGGTGGCAGTGATTGTGCTGGTGATAATGATATTGATGATGATGGTGATGATGGTGATGGTGATTGTGATGATGATGATGGTGATGATGGTGATGGTAATGATGGTGATGGTGATGATAACGATGATGGTGATGGTGATGATGGCGGTGATAATGATGATTATGATGGTGGTAGTGATGGTGATAATGACGATGATGGTGATGGTGGTGATGGTGATGATGGCGATGATAGCGATGATGGCGATGATGGCGATGATGACGATGATGGTGATTGTGGTGTTGATTATGGTGGTGATGATCATGATGATGATGACGGTGATGTAAGTGATGATTATGGTGCTGATGGTGATGATGATGATGGTTGTGATAATGATAATGATGATGATGATGGTTATGTCGATGATGGTGATGGTGATAGTGGTGATGGTGGTGATGGTGATGGTGATGGTGATGATGTCGATGATGGTGATGGTGATGATAACAACGATGGTGATAGTGATGGCGATGATGATGATGGTAATGATGGTAATGATGATGATGGTGATGATGATGATGGTGATGATGGTATTGATGATGATGGTGATGATGATGGTGATGGTGATGATTGTTGTGGTGATGGTGATGTGATGATGGTGATGGTAATGATGATGATGATGATGATGATGATGATGATGATGATGATGATGATGATGATGATGATGATGGTGATTGTGATGATGATGATGATTGGTGGTGGCGGTGGTAGTGGTGGTGGTGGTGGTGATAATGATGATGATGATGGGGTTGATGATGATGACGCTGGCGATGGTGATGGTGACAATGACGATGATGGTAATAATGGTTTCGTGGTGGTGATGATGATGGTGATGGTGATGATGGTGGTGCGATGATGGTGATGATGATGATGATGGTGATGGTGGTGGTGGTGGTGGTGGTGGTGGTGGTGGTGGTGGTGGTGGTGGTGGTGGTGGTGGTGGTGATTGTGACGATAATGATGATGGTGAGGATGATGATAGTGATGACGTTGATGGTGATGGTGACGATGATGATGATGGTGATGGAGATGAATGTGCTGGTAGTGATGCTGATGATGGTGGTGCGATGGTTGTGAAGATGATGATGGCAATGGTGATGATCATGATGCTGATGATGACGGTGATGATTATGACGATGATTATGGTGATGATAGAGATGATGATGATGACAATGGTGATGATCATGATGCTGATGATGACGGTGATGATTATGACGATGATGATGGTGATGATAAATATGATGATAATGGTGATGGTGATGACGACGATGGTGATCGTGGTGAAGGTAGTGACGGTCATAGTAAAGCAACACGCTCTCTCCGAATGTTATCGTAAGCTCTTTCAGCCAAGCATGAGTGTTGACTGTCTGCTATCATCGTGGGGAATTACCACGGCTTACCACCAGCATCGTAGCGTGCACAGATTGTTGTCCTGGACAAACGTATTTACGGCCAAGATCATGATCGATCCTCACTTCATTTACGAGATTTATTTTTACTATCTAAAGATTTGTTTGATTCGGTCTCTTCCGATTCCGATTCAGCTGAAACGAATGGCCCCTTTCAACCGTCGGCTATATCAGTTTGGTTGTATTTGGGTCCTTTATTGTGTAGCTTGTGTTAAGTCTTGCATAGATTGGGCTGCTTGTTTCGGCTTCCTGACTTCTGGTTGGTTGACTGTGTTCGTTATTTTCTTGTTGAGGTTTTTCATGTCTGGACAGAATCGCGCACTTGTTGAGGCCTGGAGTAATTGTGTACTCACTCTGTCATTTGGTACTGTTTCCTTCAGGGATGATTACCGATAGTCGTCTCTCCTATTGTTCCACCTATTTCCTCGTCTTGGGTTGACTTCGATTCTTCTCGTTCGTCTTTGGTTTCATGTGTCGTCTCGATAGTTCGATCTTGGTGGGGAGAGAAATCGATTCCTATCGCCCTACAAAATTGATCTTGGTCTGGGCAGCTGTTTTCATCCAGTTCTATTTCTTCTTCTGGTACTTCTTCTTCTGTCTGGGTCTTTGCATTTTCTGGTTCGGGTGTTTCTTTCTGTGACTTGAGTAGTTCTTTCTGTTCTCTTTCTTCTTGGATTTGTTGCAACGTTTCTTCTGTATTTTCTCTTTCGTCTTGAATTTTTTGATAGTTTCGTCAGTTTCGGTTTCTTTAAGGAAGGTCGGGTTATAATGAGGGCATGTGTGGAGCTGTATGGGATAGCAAACCGCGCGGCTTGGCGTGAGTTGCCTGAGAGCCGTCCCCAATGGTAAATAAACGACGAAACTCCTAAATGGTCCAATCTCCTCGCAAAGATCTCACAATTAGAATTTCAGCACAGCGCACGAAGTCAGTAGCACTGCAGAGGATACATAAGGGTGTATACCAGAACCGCGTGTGCTTTAAATATTCTTGTGTGGATAAGTTTTCTCATTGTTGAAATTTGAGCCCAGGAGGCGGCGCGGCCTATCTGGTCTACTCTTTTCGATATCCAAGCACCGAGGTGTTCTTAACGTGCAAACGGGATTCAAGTTGTTCACCTTTCTCCAAGAAGTCCATTAACCCCGGATCTAGGGTTGGTCATCATCATTGCTATCATTTTCCACTTTTGCCATCAAGCGGCGTGGGGAGGAATGATTGGCGCTCTAGCGTTCGATGGTTGGTACTGGATAGTGTCATTCTGTGTGATTGTACAATGTCTCTGATGTCGTCAATTCATTTTCTTCTCGGACGTCTTCTTGCTCTTGTAACGGATCTTCTTTAATGAAGGGTTAGTGCTGGTAGTTGATGGTGTTGCGTTCTAACGAGATGGCCAAACCATTTGATCGTCTGTCTTTCTTTATATGTAGCACAAGGTCTAGGATAGTTAAGTTTTCAGCTCTCCCCAAGCATCTCATCTCACAGGTGTTTATTTTGAAAAAGTGAGATTTGAATATGTCAAAGTTTGAGATTTGTAATATAGAGTTGGTGTTAACATGCTTTTTATTATCTGTCGTTATGCGGACATATGTATATTTAGATGTTTCACTATGGGTGATTGTAGATATATAATCGCACTTGCTTTATGACGTCTGATTTCGATTTATCTGTCTAATCTGCAATCTTCTGTGATCATACTTCCAAGATATTTTAATTCTTTTACGTGTTTCATAGAAGTGCTATTTATCAGTATATTTATTAGACCAGGGATCTGCTAGCTTGCATTAATGGGGTGGGTACAGCATCGTATTTTCTGACTTGTGAAAATCTATACAGGCCACGCCACCACCAAATCCCCAAATCTTCGCATTTTACCACGTCTGCATGCACCTCTAAGCCACTTCCCCACCCATGCTACTTCTGTGGGAGCCAATAAACACCTATCAATATAATGCTCATGCTATTTCAATGACTTCTAGGGATCCCCGATAAGCAATGTTTATGTGTATACTGTACAAGAGATAGGCTATTAGAATTACAACAGCTGCGTACTACCTATAATTTAAATCGATAGAATGTGGTCGTTGTAGCCTTATGATTCACAGGGAACACGTGCGTATAATGGTGATAATGATGATGACAAATTGTTGCCTAGTCAATATAAGATAATAGTTCGCGCGTGTGTTGTTATTGTAGGAAGCACCGAGAATAGGGACAACCATTACATTTATTTCAGAAAGCTGAGATGCATCACGTGATGACAGCCATCCCTGTATGTGTCTTGCTGGCGTTCAAGCTCGTGATGACAAATGCAGAAGCCTGCAATCAGGGACAGTGGTAGGTTGTTTGAACTCATCTATTTCATGACGGTCACCAAAGGCTGGTCATTCCCCACAATCAAATACTTCTACTGTATCAACTTGTGCTATCGAAACTAAAACGCTCTGCTCTAGTACACTGGACTGGTTTTTTCGGGGGTTTGAATTAGCTTTCCCTGTTACCAGTGTCCTCGCCATCAAGTGAACCCACTCCTTAGTCTGAGTTAACTTGTAATGCACGTCCCCAAGTCAAGGACGAGAAGTCAACATTTTAGTCTAACTGACCGGTGTGGGGGTTAAACCCCTTACTTAGTCATCAGCACGCCCTTAAACTTCCAGTGTGGTGACTACTACTACTACTACTGTCATCTTGCCGTATTGATGGTAGACGATAGTTTGTTACACTGTGCTCCTAAACAGGTATAGCAACTTGGCGGGGACCAGAGATGGAGTTATGCCTCTCCATAGCATAAAGCCTGGGCTGAATTTTTGAGACAATAAGTTACCCATGCAGTATGATCCCTCTCTTGTCCCGCCTAGTTTACTCCAGAGGAAAGATAACACCAATACGACTTGAACAAGACAAGCTGCAAAAGCTTCAGCAAAACAACGTTCTAACAGTCCACGTGTTGGAGCTTCGATCGTACACCAGTTGCCAGCCATGGCTTAGGGCCTGGTATGTCCTGCAATGACCTAGGGCCAGGAAATGTTGCATTTCCTGGCTCTAGGATGTTATTTACCCTCCAAATTGCGCTCCTCTGCCAGAAGCCGTTGGCACAACGTGGAGTGTCGTTTCTTGATGAGCGTCGGTTACTGCATCCTCATATTAAAGTGTTCTGTATAGTGTCGTATATTTATTCCGATTACATTCTCATCTAGCAGATGCCTAGCAGAACGTCGCTCTCTTCAAGGCCTTTCGGAAAGACTCTTGATTGTTGTTTGTTTTTTTTTTTTTTTTTAATCTTGCCACTGACAATGACTTGAGCATTGCCATGCCCAAGTCGTCTTTAATGCATCTTCGTGATGGTCGACTTTCTTCTTCTCCCTCTCCTGCTTCTACAATTTTCTTTTCTTCTTCCTCCTTCTTCTTCTTCCTCTTCTCTCCTTCTCCTCCTTCTTTTTCTTCTTCTCTTCATTTCCTTTCTTTTCTTCTTCTTTTCTCCTCCTCTTCCTACTTCTTCTTCTTCTTCTTCTTCTTCTTCTTCTTCTTCTTCTTCTTCTTCTTCTTCTTCTTCTTCTTCTTCTTCTTCTTCTTCTTCTTCTCTCCTTCTTTTTCTTCTTCTCTTCATTTTCTTTCTCTTCTTCTTCTTTTCTCCTCCTCTTCCTTCTTCTTCTTCTTCTTCTTCTTCTTCTTCTTCTTCTTCTTCTTCTTCTTCTTCTTCTTCTTCTTCTTCTTCTTCTGCTCTTCTTCTTCTCCTTCTTCTTCTTCTTCTTCTTCTTGATGTTCTTTATAACCCACTATGGCGTTAAATAGTCACTAATCAAACAGCTCTATTTTGCATTTCAAAGCAGCTCGAACCACTGCATTGACAACCAGGCACCAAGTGGCTACTGCGCTGAAAGTCCTCGTATAGCTATAACGATCAACGTGACAAATACATACCAGGCACCAACGTTAAACATAACACATAGAGTAGTCGACGACCGAGGCCGGCGTTTAATCGAATTCCTAAAGACAGCGGTGCTGCTGGACACGAAGTTTCGGTAAGACATGAGCCATATAAACCGTTTCCACACTACTTTTGCTCAAATGTAATCAATAAAGTGCAAGGAAATAATCAATTACTGCTCATTTGTAACTGTAGAGATAACGTCATAATTTGTTATACCACACATCCACATAAACACACACCCACACGCACGCACGTACGCACACATACACGCAGGCAGACGGGCAGGCAGGCAGGCAGGCAGGCAGACAGACAGACAGACAGACAGACGGACAGACAGACAGACAGACAGACAGACAGACAGACAGACAGACAGACAGACAGACAGACAGACAGACAGACAGACAGACAGACTGTCGTGTCTTCCTTTAAAGTGTCGTACCTGGAGTGAGGGGAGTCAACACCCACATTATAATTTTTCTTCCCTATCAATATCCTGGAGAATCCACCAGCTTCCGTCCAACACACTCCATCAGCCCGTGGACACCCTTTCCTCTCTCTCTCTCTCTCTCTCTCTCTCACTGTCGCACTATGCCCCCTCTCATTCTTCCCCACGCAACATATTCAACAACTCTTGCTTCCAAAAATTAATAAAGATTAATTTATTAAAAGAAAAGTGTAACGTATATGAGACGTGTATGCGAAGAAAATGTGTGTCGTGTATTCTAATGTAAATGTATAGGTCAGACCACAGAGTTCATGTTCAGAGTCCACTCATCATGGCAAGGATTACACGACATCACAAGAATCAGCACAATGGACCTCACCGAAGTCGTATCCTTCTCTCCAGACATGTCCTCCTCCAGGAGCTCTGATGACCATGAGATCTGAATCCCATGTAAATATATAATCCGTGAAAAATACTATTATTGTTCCTAACACAACTGTTCCTAACAGTTTATAGAAACTCAGACTTCATAATTCCTGTGCAGTGAAAAAAACATGGAACACTGTCCTATGAACATGACGTTTTGTCTTCTTGCGAAAAGTTCTATAGTTCTCACTATTAAACAGTTATTGTCTATGCTCCAATAGAGTCCTTTATTTTTGTTCTAGTCATAAGTGAACTGAATATCCATCACTACTGGTGTGTTAAAACTGGTATGACCTAAAACGCATTCGGTACTTATCCTGTAGGATACTTCTACCATTCAGCTCCACTGAGCAATGTTTATCAGTTTCTTCTAGCATAGACCCATTTAGAAGGTTGCTGGCCAATCTTTCTGCATCATAATTTATCCTGGATCGGATTTTTCAATGATTCTGTGTTCTTCCTTCCAACCAGAGGGAACCTGTAAAATAGATCAAACAACTGGTGATAGCCTCCCAGTCACTGATCTCTATTAGATGATCGTGGCCATTGGCCCTTGCTCAGCAAAATACAATGAACCTAACTCTGTCAGGGACAGATGACTCCACACATTGGTTATCATCAGGCCAAGACAAGAAAAAAAATCAACCAACAGAATGCGGAACCCCGCCCACCAGGGACACCCACTGGAATATCCCAATTATCCCTCATTACTCAATTCTCAACTAGTAAAGCTTATCAATACTTCACTAATCTATTTTCAACCAACAGAGCCAATTATCACTTCACTACTCTAACTAGTTTTCAACTAACAGTGCTAATCATCACACTCTAGTTTTAACAAGACTTCTTCTTCTTCAGCGTTCCGAACCATTGAGGTTCTTTGCTGCAAATACAATCCGTCTCCATTCGTCTCTCTGGTGGACCTTCTCCTGCCAGTCGTTGATTCCAAGTGCTTGTAGGTCTGTACATGTATTATCTCTCCACCGCCTTCTTGGTCTACCTCGGGGTCTACGGTCATTTATTTCCTGAGTGTAAGCGAGTTTTGTTTCCCTATTATCTTCCATTCTTTCTATATGCCCCAGCCATTGTAGTCTATTAGCCTTCATGATACCAGTGATTAGCGGGGACTTAAACAGATCATAAATGTCTTTGTTACTTCTTCTTTTCCACTCTCCACTTTGTGTATCCCTAATGGGTCCAAAGATGCGTCTTAAAATTTTGTTCTCAAAGGTTTGTAACAAGGCTTCGTCTCCTTTCGTTGTACTCCAGGTTTCAGAGCCATACAGCACAACTGGTCTGATCAGTGTTTTGTATATTGTGATTTTGGTGTTACGAGATAGCGCCTTTGATTTTAGTAGATGTTGTAGTGCATAGTATATCTTATTTCCAGAGTTGATTCTAGTTTGTATTTCTTCCCTTATGATGTTGGAGCAGTTGAAGATTGTACCCAGGTATTTGTATGTTTCCGTTCTTTTAATGGTCATATTATCTATTTGTATGTGGCCAGAGTTTCTAGCCATTCCGTCTCTTGAAATTACCATATATTCTGTCTTATCTTGGTTGATAACCAGCCCCATCTGTTGGGCTTTTCCCTTTAAGTGAGTCAATATTTCCAATGTCATTTGTTCACTTTGCCCTATAATATCTATATCATCTGCATAACCAAGCAGCTTGGATGTTCCTCCAATATCACATTCCTCCTTTACCTTCCTTACAACTTTCTCTAGAGCCAGATTGAAGAGTAGCGGCGATAGTGCATCACCCTGTTTCAAGCCAGATGTTATTTGGAAGGGGTCTGATTTCCTGCCTTTATATGTTACTATATTATAAGTATCTTCCATGCATAGTCTGGTCATGTTGATTAACTTCCTTGGTATTCCAAATTCCTGCATAGCATTCCATAGACTATTCCTATGGACACTATCATAAGCCTTTTTAAAATCCACAAAAATGTTATGGAGATCTCTTTTATATTCCCAATGTTTCTCGGCTATTTGTCGTAAGATAAATATCTGATCTATTGTTGATCTGTTTTGTCTAAAACCCGCCTGGTAGTCACCTAATATGTCTTCTGAATATGGTTTTAGTCTATTTAGTAATACTGCGGATAGTATCTTATAGCTTGTGGACAGTAGTGATATTCCTCTATAATTTCCACATTGGAACTTGTCTCCTTTCTTAAAGATAGGTATCAATAATGACTCTTTCCAGTCATGGGGTAATTCTTCTGTCCTCCAGATTTTTATTATTAGTTCGTATAGCTTTAGATGTAATGCATGGCCACCTGCCTTTATAAATTCAGCAGCAATTCCATCAGTCCCAGTTGCCTTATTGTTTTTAAGTCGTGTGATTACATATAGGATTTCTTCAAATGTAGGTTCTTCAATTTGTGGTTCGCATGTTAGAACCTCTTCCTGTGAGAAAATGTGACTTGGAGCTTCACAATTTAGTAATTCAATAAAATATTCTTTCCATGTGTTGCACATTTCCTCATTGGTATTTATCATATTCCCATTTTTGTCTTTTAAACCATATGTGTTTTGTTGGTGCCCTCGTTTCATTGACTTCAGTTCTTTAAAAAAATTTCTGGATTCATTTTTCTGGTGATTAGTTTCCATATCTTTGATTATATTACTCATATATTCTCGCTTCTGCTGTCTGACTATTTTTGTAGCCTCTTTACATTCATTTCTATAATGCTCTTCCTTTTGGATGTTATTGATGTCATTTAACCATACATGTCTGGCATTCTTCTTCCTAATGACTGCTTCTTCACATTTTTGATTGAACCATCTGTTCTTTCTATGCGTGGTTAACACACCGAGACATTCTTCTGCGGTAGACTGAATTGTATTCTTGATGTTCAACCAAGTTTGGTCAACGCTTTCCTCCAAAGGGTTTTGCAGAGTTTCAAGTTTACATTTTATTTCATCTGTAAATTTCTCTTTGACTGTAATGTCTTGCAGTGTTTCTCTGTTATATATTGGGTGTAATCTTTGTAATTTAGTATAGAAAGCTCTCTTAAGTTTTATTTTAAATTTTGCTCCAACGAGGAAGTGGTCACTGTGGCACTCAGCTCCTCTATAACTTCTGACTTGCTGTATGTTTGATGCATTTCTGTTGTTAATTAAAATGTGATCTATTTGATTATAGGTTCTCTTGTCACATGATTTCCAAGTTTGTTTGTGTATATCCTTTCTTTGTAGTCTGGTACTGCTAATCTGCAGTCCTTTGGCTTCTGCCAGGTTGATGACTCTCCATCCATTATCATTTGAAGTTGTATGTAGGCTTTCCATACCGGCCACTTTTTTATTAGTTTGCTCTCTACCTATTTTTGCATTGAAGTCTCCCAGCACAATCAGGATGTCCTGTTTGGGGGTTTCTTCTATGACATCTTCCAGATCATTATAAAAGTCTTCTTTAATATCATCTTCTTTCTCTTCAGTAGGTGCATGTACATTAATCATCGTTATATTTTTCCATTTACCTTTTATTCGTAATTTACTAATCCTGTCATTAAAAGCTTTAAAGTTTAAAACGTTCCCCCATAACTCTTTTTTGATGACAAATCCTGTTTCCTAATTCATGTTTATTTTGGGTGTTTCCTCCATATATTATAATCATTCCATTTTGCTCTAAAGTACCCTCTCCTGGCCACCTTATTTCTTGAATTGCTGTTACATCCATTTGATATTCACCCAGCTCCCGGGTTTGTTCTTCGGCCGCTCCAGCTTGATATAGTGTCCGTACATTCCATGTTCCAAATCTCAAAAGTCCTTTAACGTTCCAAGGTCGTTGTCCAGATAAGTCAGTCCGATATCGAGGCTCATGTATTTGTTTCGTAACAAAGAAAGGTTTTAACAAGACTACTGCTTATATTAATTAGGACTAATTAGACTATATTAACTACCTTAGGCAACACTGCAGTTAGATCAAATCACATCTACATTTGCCATGACAGGCACGTGTAAAATTAAATTAACTAATTCGCACACGGTAGACATATTTCCACTCAGAACTGCAGTGCCGAAGCACGTCCACCTAAATCAACGGTTTGAGTCACACTGTCTTCCCCAATCATGGTTTTAGGCAAACGCCTAAAATTGGTCACGTGACGTTATTCTTTATGTCCACACAGGTGTTATTTTGGACAGATCATCCCTTGTCAAGAATCTATCCTCCCTGGCTCAATCCATGTCAGAGTTGTCATCACTTGTTTAGACTCCCACAACAATCCAGCGAGTTCCTGTACGATCCCAACAACGAGCTTCCACAACACGCCGCCAATTCGCGTGATGTCCGGAAACTCTAAATGACAGACGGGACTGTTTCATGTCCTGAGCTGAGCAATTCTAGGTGAATCTGACTGTTTATGAACTGTCAAAGTGGTGTATTGGTTCACCTCACTCACTTCCCCTACACATCTGCAGCTGTTAACTTTGCCCGACCTGTGATGGTTAACATCTGATTGTAACCAGGATCTGACGGGTCCTATCTGTATTCGAATGTTGATAAACTGTCAAAGCGATGCAGGGATTTATCTCACTCACCACCGAATGTTCCTAATCTGTCGACCAGATGTAAACACGTGCAGCTGCAACCCAGACTGTTATTTCTGGATTTGTTGAAACAACCTGTGACCTCGAACATGCCGCTAATCAGAACGCCTTTTATTCTCATCACTGGTTAAATCACGTTGCTCTATTATGTGACACAGACAGACAGACAGACAGACAAGAGGGTGGATAGACCGACCAATCGACCGACTGATCGCTCGTTCAGATAGATGGATATATTGTCATCCTGTTATGGAATAGAAAATGTTTCCCATAACTATAATCCATTATAAAGTAGTGTAGCTAGTTCTACTTAATAAAGGATAAAACCAACACTAAAGATATATGGAAAGCAATTAATACCTTGACAAACAAACACATGTTATCACAATCATTACCATTAAATCAGGTTACATGTGATCAATTCATTAGTTTCTTTCAATCCGACATAAACCAATTGAAGGCTGCTATACCAGATTCTCTTCATGACATATCTTTATTATCATCATTTTGGGAGAACAAATACCTATAGAGACATTCCCTCTAAGATACCGCTAATGACGACCACTGAAGTATTTACTCATCTCA
Organism: Cepaea hortensis; assembly: GCA_963921405.1. Classification (NCBI taxonomy): domain Eukaryota; kingdom Metazoa; phylum Mollusca; class Gastropoda; order Stylommatophora; family Helicidae; genus Cepaea; species Cepaea hortensis. Next base: position 147,443,058 of record OY992878.1, on the reverse strand, counting down.
GTAACCTAAAAAACAAACAATAACTCATCAGGACTAGATGGAATCAGTAATTTGATCTTTCGCTATGCTGCACCGGCGATCCGCGAGTCACTAACTTTTATATATAATCAATGTCTCACCAAAGGTCACTTCCCATCAGCCTTTAAAATCGCTAAAGTGTATCCTCATTTAAAAGCTGGTTCATTAGAAAATTGTCTCATGAGTAACTATAGGTCAATTTCCATTTTATTCTCACTATCCAAACCACTAGAAAAGCACATTCACAAAACAACACTAGAACACTTAGTTCGCCACAAACTAATAGCTGACAGTCAGTCAGGGTTTCGGCTAAATTATTCTTGTCATACGGCCCTAACAAACATGATAGAAAACTGGCGTCAAAATATTAACAACAATACTTTATGTTGAGCGTAGTTATTGACTTTAGAAAAGCATTCGATATGATAGATAATACTATTCTAATTTTAAAAAACTAGAAACAATGAAAGTAAGCTTTATTATAGTATATAATACATAGTGTAGTTAACTGGAGTCATGTAAACCGCATGCAAATTAACATTTCTAAAGCAAAATCTATGTTAATAACAACCAGGCAAAGACTTCACACTCTAAACTCGCAGAGAGCTCTTCAGATGCACATTGGTAGCACGACTGTAGAAAGTGTAACCGAGCACAAAGCACTGGGTCTCATCGTTGATCAAAATCTAACCATTAACTCCCGTGTGCATGCACTCGTCAAACAAATAGCCAAAAAAGCATACCAGCTTGCCAAAACTAAAAATTTTCTTGACGAAAACACAAGACAGATATTATATACTTCTCATATACAAACACGTATTGATTATTGCTCCACAATCTGGGGTGGGTGCTCCAAATCAATAACAAAACGCCTCTATTCACTCCAGAAAAGGGCAGTGCGTTTAATTAATGGCGTAAAACTAACCGACAATTATAACCTACATAAACATCTTCAGTTACTGCCACTCCACAAACGCCTACTTTTTAATAAGGCTAAACTAAGTCACAACATCCTATTTCAAAATGCTCCAAGCTACATTTTGGCCATTGTTCAAATATAACGCAAGACATAGCGAACGACTAAATATACTACATGTCCCTAAACCTAGGATAGACATATAAAACAAGCTTAGCATACTCTGCCGCTCAGTTGTGGAACAATCTTCCACAAGAAATTAAAGACACCACTACTCAGTATACAGACATTCGCAACCTGTTTGAACACTACTTCAGTACAGACTACATGCCCCTCTTACAAAGAAATAATTTTAAAAAACAAAACAAACAATAATATTAAATTATCTCAATCGACAACAAGCTAATAAACATTCCCATATGTATGGCACGTTACACCTTCCTTAGGTATTTATGATGCCCTTGTTAAACATTGCCTCAGTGAGCCATATATTATTGATTATTGTTCATGCTTTTATCGCTTATTGTTCTTTTGTTGTCAAAGATTAGCTTCATAAGTGATGTTGAATGAAAGAATGTATAGGAAGAAATAGAGAAGAGGGGCAGAATGTCAGACGGGACTGCGGTGCCCAATTCTTAACCCTTTGATAATAAAGTTGGTTGGTTGGTTGGTTGGTTGGTTGGTTGGTTGGTTGGTTGGTTGGTTGGTTGGTTCGTTCGTTCGTTCGTTCGTTCGTTCGTTCGTTCGTCCGTTCGTTCGTTCTTTCGTTCTAGTTGTCTTTTCTTCTCAATCAGTTCTCGGGATAATTCTGAAAATACCCTGTGCCCATTTTAATTAAGTTGGATCGACATCAAAATCGCCCAATTCGAAACAAAATCCACCTAATGAACAAGGAGGGGGGAAAAAAAAAGGGGGGGGGGGTTTGAACCGGGAACATAATTTCATAGTTTCTTAAATTATTTTTACCCTCCCGCCCCCCCCCCCGACCCCCCCCCCCCCCGACCCAATACAAAGGGGCTTCATATGCAAAGCTCAATCCTCCAAATCCAACGACTCTTGTCCAAACAGGTGGAAATCACTTGGGGCTAGGTCTGGCGAGTACGAGAGATGTGGTACACACTGAAAGTGGAGGTCTTTGATGGTTTCAACCGTTGCACGGGCAGTATGGGGTCGAGCGTTGTCACCTTTCAAAAGGAGACCTTTACTCAGGGGTTTGGATTTGATTGCGAGTCGAAACTTCCTGCTTCACTCATACACTTGCTGTGATGACAGGCATGCATCACAATAATGGACCTTCATTTGCCGATGAATTTCTATTGGTTTCACCCCCTTCACTGATTAAAAAAACAACAACGGATAACAAAACACCGCTCCTCTTTGGTGCATGTCAAAAGTGAGGCGGTCAACTTTAAACTGATCTTACGGCGTTACAGTATTCGTCTGCACCGTGATATCACATGCATACACTCTTGAAACCCTTAACAACAATATTGACAGGTTACAAGACAATGCCATGGTTATTGTCATTTCTTTCACACTTTTAAGGTTTTCATTTTGAAGCCCCCTCGGACTTTGCGAGTGACGTCGACGTGGTCGACAGGATAAGACCGCTCGTTCTTAAACTTCCGATGCCGTGATGACGAGGTAGGCGGTAGACCTTATGCCGCCATTAAGTTGGACTTCTTGTTTAGAAATAAATGCCAAATTTCTGAACGTACAATTGTCTTTATAAAATACAACCAGGGGTTGACCGCAACATCCATCAAAGGACATGTACAATAGTAAAATCCTTGCAGGACGTGGCGTTCAACCAGAACCTCAGCTTGATTTTCTAAGCAATGTTACGTTCACTGGTTTGCCATTGCTTTCTGAATGGGAAATCAATGTTGACGTCCAATGCATTTGCACCCCCCCCCCCCCCCCACAGACTGCCGATTGTGAATTGCTGATCATAAACAGTTGTACATCACCAGGTTTTCGGCAACATACTTCGCTTACCTGGGATTCTTTATCGACGCCATTTACAATGTGACAGGGAATACAGCGGACAAAACCTACTGGAATATCATCAGTTTGACTAACAACAGCACGCCTATCCATTGCGGTATGTGTACGTATGTGTTTCAACCGTTAGTGTGTATGAACTTATATGGTAGATATACAACTCAGATTAATGAGAATTATATGGAAGTTTCTAAGATGTCTTTTTAATGGAAAAATGATGAGAACACTACTTCTTCTTGTTCAGCGTTCCGAGCCATTGAGGTTCTTTGCTGCAAATACAATCCGTCTCCATTCGTCTCTCTGGTGGACCTTCTCTTGCCAGTCGTTGATTCCAAGTGCTTGTAGGTCTGTACATGTATTATCTCTCCACCGCCTTCTTGGTCTACCTCGGGGTCTACGGTCATTTATTTCCTGAGTGTAAGCGAGTTTTGTTTCCCTATTATCTTCCATTCTTTCTATATGCCCCAGCCATTGTAGTCTATTAGCCTTCATGATACCAGTGATTAGCGGGGACTTAAACAGATCATAAATGTCTTTGTTACTTCTTCTTTTCCACTCTCCACTTTGTGTATCCCTAATGGGTCCAGAGATGCGTCTTAAAATTTTGTTCTCAAAGGTTTGTAACAAGGCTTCGTCTCCTTTCGTTGTACTCCAGGTTTCAGAGCCATACAGCACAACTGGTCTGATCAGTGTTTTGTATATTGTGATTTTGGTGTTACGAGATAGCGCCTTTGATTTTAGTAGATGTTGTAGTGCATAGTATATCTTATTTCCAGAGTTGATTCTAGTTTGTATTTCTTCCCTTATGATGTTGGAGCAGTTGAAGATCGTACCCAGGTATTTGTATGTTTCCGTTCTTTTAATGGTCATATTATCTATTTGTATGTGGCCAGAGTTTCTAGCCATTCCGTCTCTTGAAATTACCATATATTCTGTCTTATCTTGGTTGATAACCAGCCCCATCTGTTGGGCTTTTTCCTTTAAGTGAGTCAATATTTCCAATGTCTTTTGTTCACTTTGCCCTATAATATCTATATCATCTGCATAACCAAGCAGCTTGGATGTTCCTCCAATATCACATTCCTCCTTTACCTTCCTTACAACTTTCTCTAGAGCCAGATTGAAGAGTAGCGGTGATAGTGCATCACCCTGTTTCAAGCCAGATGTTATTTGGAAGGGGTCTGATTTCCTGCCTTTATATGTTACTATATTATAAGTATCTTCCATGCATAGTCTGGTCATGTTGATTAACTTCCTTGGTATTCCAAATTCCTGCATAGCATTCCATAGACTATTCCTATGGACACTATCATAAGCCTTTTTAAAATCCACAAAAATGTTATGGAGATCTCTTTTATATTCCCAATGTTTCTCGGCTATTTGTCGTAAGATAAATATCTGATCTATTGTTGATCTGTTTTGTCTAAAACCCGCCTGGTAGTCACCTAATATGTCTTCTGAATATGGTTTTAGTCTATTTAGTAATACTGCGGATAGTATCTTATAGCTTGTGGACAGTAGTGATATTCCTCTATAATTTCCACATTGGAACTTGTCTCCTTTCTTAAAGATAGGTATCAATAATGACTCTTTCCAGTCATGGGGTAATTCTTCTGTCCTCCAGATTTTTATTATTAGTTCGTATAGCTTTAGATGTAATGCATGGCCACCTGCCTTTATAAATTCAGCAGCAATTCCATCAGTCCCAGTTGCCTTATTGTTTTTAAGTCGTGTGATTACATATAGGATTTCTTCAAATGTAGGTTCTTCAATTTGTGGTTCGCATGTTAGAACCTCTTCCTGTGAGAAAATGTTACTTGGAGCTTCACAATTTAGTAATTCAATAAAATATTCTTTCCATGTGTTGCACATTTCCTCATTGGTATTTATCATATTCCCATTTTTGTCTTTTAAACCATATGTGTTTTGTTGGTGCCCTCGTTTCATTGACTTCAGTTCTTTAAAAAATTTTCTGGATTCATTTTTCTGGTGATTAGTTTCCATATCTTTGATTATATTACTCATATATTCTCGCTTCTGCTGTCTGACTATTTTTGTAGCCTCTTTACATTCATTTCTATAATGCTCTTCCTTTTGGATGTTATTGATGTCATTTAACCATACATGTCTGGCATTCTTCTTCCTAATGACTGCTTCTTCACATTTTTGATTGAACCATCTGTTCTTTCTATGCGTGGTTAACACACCGAGACATTCTTCTGCGGTAGACTGAATTGTATTCTTGATGTTCAACCAAGTTTGGTCAATGCTTTCCTCCAAAGGGTTTTGCAGAGTTTCAAGTTTACATTTTATTTCATCTGTAAATTTCTCTTTGACTGTAATGTCTTGCAGTTTTTCTCTGTTATATGTTGGGTGTAATCTTTGTAATTTAGTATAGAAAGCTCTCTTAAGTTTTATTTTAAATTTTGCTCCAACGAGGAAGTGGTCACTGTGGCACTCAGCTCCTCTATAACTTCTGACTTGCTGTATGTTTGATGCATTTCTGTTGTTAATTAAAATGTGATCTATTTGATTATAGGTTCTCTTGTCACATGATTTCCAAGTTTGTTTGTGTATATCCTTTCTTTGTAGTCTGGTACTGCTAACCTGCAGTCCTTTGGCTTCTGCCAGGTTGATGACTCTCCATCCATTATCATTTGAAGTTGTATGTAGGCTTTCCATACCGGCCACTTTTTTATTAGTTTGCTCTCTACCTATTTTTGCATTGAAGTCTCCCAGCACAATCAGGATGTCCTGTTTGGGGGTTTCTTCTATGACATCTTCCAGATCATTATAAAAGTCTTCTTTAATATCATCTTCTTTCTCTTCAGTAGGTGCATGTACATTAATCATCGTTATATTTTTCCATTTACCTTTTATTCGTAATTTACTAATCCTGTCATTAAAAGCTTTAAAGTTTAAAACGTTCCCCCATAACTCTTTTTTGATGACAAATCCTGTTCCTAATTCATGTTTATTTTGGGTGTTTCCTCCATATATTATAATCATTCCATTTTGCTCTAAAGTACCCTCTCCTGGCCACCTTATTTCTTGAATTGCTGTTATATCCATTTGATATTCAATCAGCTCCCGGGTTAGTTCTTCGGCCGCTCCAGCTCGATATAGTGTCCGTACATTCCATGTTCCAAATCTCAAAAGTCCTTTAACGTTCCAAGGTCGTTGTCCAGATAAGTCAGTCCGATATCGAGGCTCATGTATTTGTTTCGTAACAAAGAAAGGTTTTTACAAAGGTGGGGATGTTAACCCCACGCTTCAACCCCCAACCTGGAGGACCAGGATGTTTCTCTTTGTCTGTTCTCTACCCTTTGACCTGTCCGGCTTGGGAGGCCCTGCTGGTAGCTACGCTACCGCCGGCATAGCTCTCAGGGTCATTGAGAAACTCAAGCTCCCCCACCACGACAAGGTGGAAACACCATCGGGGGAGATGAGAACACTACGAATAGATAAAAATCTTAATCAATGTATCACAAAAAGGACTGGTTACTTGCACTAGAAGTGAACAACCCACATTTTTTGGGTTCATCATGAGAAGAGAAAACTGACATACGTCGTAAGAACGGAAAAGCTGAGATACGTCGTGACAACAGGAAAGCTGAGATACGTCGTGACAACAGGAAAGCTGAGATACGTCGTAACAACAGAAATATTGGAAGGAAAGAGAGGCATGTGTAGACAGAAAGATGAGATGCTACTCAGTTTGACATCATGGCATTGGGGAACATCGGTATCAGAAATGAGTGCCAGCACGCGAGAAAGAAGATTAAGGACATACAAAGTGACTAATGTTACACGGAGAGGACAATTTGAAGAAGAACAGGATGCAGAATCCTTGTGTAGTAGTAGTATTTAACTGAGTTCTAGGACTGTTGAGGTTAGTATTTGGATCGACTAACGTAGTCCTAATATCTTTTAACTAAATCATTGGGTCGTTTAACTAGGTCCCGCATCTTTTAATTTAGTATATAGAAGGCTTAACTTAGTCCTTGTATCAGTTAACTTAGTCCTGGTAAAGTTTAACTTAGTCTTTGCATCTTTCAACTTAGTCATTGGATCATTTATCTTAATTTCTGTATTGTTTACATTAGTCTCAGCATCTTTTAGCTTAGTACCAGCATCTTTTAACTTAGTCATTGGATTGTTTAACTAAGTCCCTGGTTAGTTTAATTTAGTTCTTGCATCATTTAACATAGTTTTTGATTAGTGTAAGTTTATCCGTTAACCCTTTATTTCAGTCTTCGCATCATTTAATTAGTCCTTGCTGAATTAACGCCAAAACCCTCTTTGGACAACTATCACCATCAAATTAATATCCTGTTCACAGGATAGAGGTAATGGTGTAATCGAATTGAATGTAACTGGATCCTCGGGTCCTTTAACTCACCCGGATGTTACCGAAACCCTCAAGGGAAGCAAAGAATTGTTATTCTACTTTTGTTCTTTATCTCCCCCAGGGTATAAGCCTATACCCAACACACCCCGGGCCGTCCTATCTCTTGCTATCTCATAGAGAGCCATCCATGTCCTCCCCATATAATTCAATATCTGCTTCTAATTCTTCTCTGTATGTGTTCAGGTCTACCTCTGTTTCTTTTCCCCTGTGGATTCCAGATGCTGTTAACACTTATTTCTTAACGGTCGACGCTCATACCATTGTAAAAATCAACGCAACAAGATCTGCTCCCAAATAGGGTCGCCCAGCAGGCAGTCGATTACATCCTAATTTTAGTGACTAAAATTATATTTTGCATTTTCATTCACGGAAATAATGTTCAAAAATTGTGTCTTTATTTTTTTTTTAAATGACGTATTAAACTGAATCTATTTTTTAAATGACAAATTGACTTTAAAGTGAATTTAATGATTTTTTGTGGTGATGAAAAACTGACATTAAAGTTATTTAATGATTGTGGTAATGAAATACTGAATATACGTTATCAGCATCATTTCATGGAATACATTAGTCAGTCCTGATGCAGGTCAATGTATGATCGTGTTGTCCGTTTTTACCAACTCTTCTTTAGGTGTGTCAAATTACATACCAGCACAAGAGGAAGAGATCTGGTTTAACTTCACCACCTGGAGTTAACAATCTCACAGAGATGGATACAGAAATCCAGCGGTGTGCCTTTGGTGGTTGCGACTAAGAGACATCTGTGTAGTTTTGTTGTATCTTCCTGTGCTTGTTGAAGACTTTTGAAATGAGTAAACCTACCCAGCAAAGAAAATTTATAGGAGGTGTGATTTTGGTATACAATGCATTCGGATCCTCGCCGGTTACAAGAGATTCTCTTTGTGTGATCTTTGGGAGAAGACTGTAGCACTTTTCGGAATATTCGTGAGCGATAAAAGTGGCCCACTGGCAAAACCCAAGAGAAAAGAGTGTGAACATATGAGCGTGAACAGTAAAAATATGAATTCGTTGTGCTGACTGTCATGAGAACATTTCCCTCGAAATATAAACAAAATGCAATCTATTAACTGTTGCTAACTGTGTAGATCTGTCCTATTGTGTATGTATATGTGTGTATATATGATAGGAAAGTTAGAACAGCTATAAAAGAAGCGACACATATGAAAATCAATGTCCTTGACAAGGGTGACATGATGTGGAAGGGATCTGATAAAGTAAACGGGGATCTGATAAAGTAATCACAGTCAAATACACGATAATATATTCAAGAAGTAAGTAAGTAAGTGACAAAGTGCCGTCTTTACAGATGAAAGTATGTGGATTGGAACTAGAGCTAGAATTCCATCGCACAATGCATGGGCTTGGGTTCAGAGAACATGTATTGCCCTTGCAGTATGTTCCCTCTCTCGGCCTTGACTTGTTTTGTCCAGAGGAAAGGATGACCAGTACGTCTGGAAGAAGATAGGCTGCAGATGCTGGCTGCTCAGCATCAAACTTCCAAGAGCAGGAGGTGAGAGGCGGCCAGGCCCTCACACCCGGGGGATTTGACTTAGAGGCGTTCAGCCATATCCCTCAGCTGAGTGCCTAAAATCAAGTGTCTGGAACTATATGAGCGTATACATCTGTCAGTCGTAAATACCTGGACCTATGTAAGCGTGTACTACCGTCAGACTCCCCGCCTGACACTGTCTTCAGTGCGGATCCCGCAACCAGCAAGATTCCGCTTGCAGGAGATTCGGACAACGTTAATTGTCCGCCCAGGTGTTGTCTCTCCGCGGGTCAATCCTTCTCATCTCATCTCATCTCATCATGTTCCTCTTGTACCTTGCGGTGTCGAGGTGAAGTATAAACTTCGTGAGAGTGCCCGGTTATGGGCTTCGTATATCGACATTCCCATGGATTCTGTTATTCCCTCCGTCCAGCGTTTACGTGGTCGGCCTCTTCCTCTGTTTCCATCTGGTCTGTACGTCATTGCCTGTTGTGGCATGCTGTTGACTGGTAGCCTACTTGCATGGCCAAACCATTTGACTTGCTGCTTTCTAATAAAATCTAGAGCAGCTTTAACCCCCACTTTAGTCCTGATTTCTTCATTTCTGATCTTATCTCTTCTTGATACGTTGAGTATTCTTCTCAGGAACCTCATTTCTGTTGTTGTGATTTTTCTTTTCTCTTTTTCTGTCATTGTCCAGGTTTGGCATTGGTAGCACAGAGTTGGTAGGAAGATTGTGTTGTAAAGTGCTTTCTTAGTAGTTATTGATACATGTTTGTTCTTTAGTATTGGTGCCATTTGTCCAATGAGTTGATTTGCCTTATTGCACCTATTTTCGATCTCGTCTTCTGATCTGCCATTTGATGATATTATACTTCCTAGGTACTTGAAGCTCTTTACTTGTTTCAAGGGATGTTCGTTTAGGTGAATTGTTGCTGTTTGTTCTTCTTTAGTTATAGTCATTACCTCTGTTTTGCTTGTGCTAATTTTCATGTTATGTTCCCTACACATTTCGTTTAGACTATTCATTTGGTCTTGTAATTCAGCTTCTGATTTTGCTATTAGTGCTTGGTCGTCCGCAAACAGGAGTTCTCTAATGGTTAGATTTGCAGATGGTTCTTCTTCTGTGTTCTCGTCATGCGGTATTCTTGCTGTCTCTGCTTGGCTGGTTTCTTTACATATGTTGTCTATATATGTTATGAACAAGAGAGGGGACAGGACACATCCTTGTCGTACTCCAGATCTTATGGTGAAGGGTTCTGAGTGTCCTCCAGTTGCTCTCACTATGCATTCACTGTTGTCGTATAAACTTCTACATAGGTTTGTTAGATGTGTACTCACTCCATATTGTTTAAGGATTTCCCACAGCTTGTTTCTATCTACCCTATCAAATGCCTTTTCTTGGTCAACAAAGGCTAAGTAGAGTGTTTCATTGAATTCAATTGATTTTTCTATAAGTTGTCTAAGAGCAAAAATAGCGTCTGTGCATCCTTTGTTTTTCCTAAATCCAAGCTGCGTTTCGCTTAGCTGGGGTTCTAAAGTAGTTCGTAATCTTTTTTCAAGAATTTTGCAAAATATTTTCCCAGTATGACTCAACAGTGAAATGCCTCTGTATTGTGTGCAATCTCTTTTGCTGCCTTTGTTTTTCCAAATTGGGATAATTATGGCGTTTCCCCAGTCTCGTGGTGTCTGTTGTTCTACCCAAACATGGTTGAATAGTCTATGTAGCCAAGCTGTTCCTACTTCCCTTGCTGCTTTAATTAGTTCATTTGGTATTTCATCCTGTCCTGGTGATTTGTTCAATGGGGCTAATCTGATGGCTTCTATAATTTCTTCTTTTAGTATGTCTGGTTCTAGTTCCTCGGTGACATCTGTGTAGGTCTCTTGAATTCCTGTGACATGTGATGGGATGTTGAGAAGTTGTTCGAAATACTGCTTCCATCTTATTAGGATGTGTTTTTGTTCACTTATTGGTTCTCCATTTTCGCTGTTAATTATTTCAGTTGGGTCAAAGGGTACTCCTCTGGTTCGCATTGCACTTATCTTTTTGTAGAAGTTTCTGGTTGCCTCCTTGTAGTTTTTATTTAGGGTTTCTCCATACTCTTCCCAGTCTTTCTGTTTTTCCCTCTTTACTATTCTACTCACATGTCTTCTCGATATTCTGTATTCTATGAGATCACGTTCCTGTTTGCTCTTCAACCACTTTTTATATTTTTCCTTTTTTTCTTTTACCGCTTTCTTTACTTCTGCGTTCCACCAACTTGTTATTTTCTTTATCCGTGTTTTGCATTTTTTCGTGGTTCCGCATGTTATTTTTGCAGTATTTAAAACGCTTGATTTGAACGTCTCCCATTCTTCTTCCACTGTTTTTCTTTCCGTAGGTAATTTTACAAAGAGTTCAGTTAGTTCTTTCTCATAATTTTCCCTTACTGCCTCGTCTTTAAGGTTTTTTAAGTTTACTGATTCGCATGGCATGTATTTTCCTGCTTTTTGTTTTCTTCTTCTAATGGTTCTTATTGTGGCAACGACTGCTTTATGATCTGTGTTTATACTGAAATTGGGCACTGCTCTTGCATCTAATATATTTCTCTTTCTGTTATTTCTTGTTAATATAAAATCAATTTGGCTTTTAGTATCTAGATTGTTCCATTTATACCAGGTGTATACTTGCGAATCTTTATGTTTATAGAATGTGTTTGTTATATAGAGATCGTGTTGGCTGCAAAGCTCTATCAGTCTACTTCCGTTATCATTCCTTTCATTTTGCTGATCTCCAAATGCTCCCAGGTGTTTTTCTATGCCCCCTCTGTTATGTCCTAGTCTTGCATTGAAGTCTCCCATAACTATGATGTTGTCCTGCTTATCTATTTTATTTAGCACATCATGTATGTCTTCGTAGAAGTCCTCACATTCTTGCTCATTATTGTTTGCATTACATGGTGCGTATATCTGTACATATGTTGTGATTGTTTGTTCTTTTATTCTCACTGTTATGATTCTTTCTGATATATATTTTATTTCTAGTATTGCTCTTGCTAGCTGTGGTTCGATGACTATTCCCACACCGTGTCTTGCCCTTTCTTGCTGTTCTACTCCAGAGTAAACAAACGTGTAACTGCGGTGGAGCTCCTTGCATCCTTTCCCTTTTGTTCTGGTGTCCGCTATTCCCATCAGACCAATATTCCTCTTCTCCATTGTTTCTATAAGCTCTTCTTCTTTACTATTGAAACCACAGACGTTCATTGTGCCTATTTTTTGAATCGCTGATCTATCTCGTAGTCCGTTAACATTGCCGGGTCGATAGCCGTTTGGGTCAGTCCGTTTATACTTCTTAGTTTTTCTACGAGCAGTATGAAGATCCCCTGCCGGCTTGCTAGGCCAGTCGCAGGTTTAGGACACTAATCTGACCACAGGGAGTCCATCCCCTATGGCGAGCCATTAATTAATTTATCTTAAAGGCGTTTCCTGCTATGGATCTGTGATGAGATAAGAGTCATCACATTTTGTAGATATGGCACGAAGGAATAAGTGGCGTCTTTCCCTCACTTAGCGAGAGGACAAACTAGGCCATCAAACTCTTGTCCGACCAAGTTCATAAAATTATCAGAGCAGCTTTCTAATAGCTTTGATAACTCGTCCACTGCAATGCTTTCTCTCTAGAACAGGGAGGTCACCAAACTACGGCCCGCGGGCCGGATGCGGCACGCGACGTCAGTTCATCAGGCCTGCCGACGGTACTCGAATTTGCTTGATAAAACCTATTGAATACAAAACGTTGTGATACAAGGCTGGTTGATCTCATCTTTCTACTGCAGTGAAGAATGAAGACCTCATATCAACCCTGGCTGCTCAGAGCTCAACTTTACACCCAGGTCTAACCGACAGAATTCTTCTCAATCGCCTCACAGCCCATTTCGATCAAGGTCTTCTTCCTGAGAGTCAGTGTGGCTTCAGAAAATAACGTGGAACTGTTGACATGATTTTCGCTGCAAGGCAGCTGCAAGAGAAATGTCAGGAACAGAACTGCGAAATGTTCTCCACTTTCATTGACCTTACCAAGGCTTTTGATACAGTCAGCAGAGAAGGACTGTGGAAGATTATGGCAAAATATGGCTGTCCACGAAAGTTTGTCCAAATAGTGCGGCTATTTCATGATGGTATGCAGGCAAGAGTGCAAGAAAATGGCGAACTGTCTGAACCTTTTCCTGTCACCAATGGAGTGAAGCAAGGATGTGTCCTGGCACTATCACTGTGCAGCCTCATGTTTTCAGCCATGCTGATGAATGCCTTCGAAAACGACGACATTGGAATAGACATCAACTACCGTATGGATGGAAAGTTATTCAATCTCAGAAGGCTGAAAGCTAAAACCAAAATTAACAGCGACACCGCCAGAGAGCTCTTGTTTGCTGATGATTGCGCTCTGTACGCCAACTCAGAGGCGGACACAACATAATGTCTCAGCTTTCTCACATGCCTGTGCCAACTTTGGGCTCAATATCAACCTGGAGAAGACTGTAGTTATGTACCAGCCAGCTCCAGGGAATAAACACACTGTGCCGAATATCAAAGTGAATGATCATAGACTAAGTGTTGTGGACAAATTCACCTATCTTGGCAGCACTGTGTCACAAGCTGCCACAATTGATGACGAAGTGAATGCAAGAATCTCCAAGGCCAGTGCGGCCAGTGCATACCCAAGAATGTATGGGACAGAACTGGAATAAGCCTGCAAACAAAGCTAAAAGTCTACAAAGCAGTTGTATTATCCACACTGCTATATGCTTGTGAAACCTGGACCGTTTATCAGCGACACGCTAGGAAATTAAACCACTTCCACACAGTCTGCCTAAGGAAGCTACTGAAGATTAAATGGCAAGACAAGATTCCAGACACTGAAGTCCTAGAAAGAGCATCCATACCCAGTATCCACACTCTACTGATGAAGAATCAGATTCGCTGGGCTGGTCACTTGACTCGCATGCCAGATCACAGGCTCCCTAAACGAATTTTTTACAGCGAACTGCGTTGTGGTAAACGCTCCCATAGTGGGCAGACGCAACGCTTTAAAGACACTCTTAAAATCTTACTGAATGCTTTTGGAATTAATCATGACACCTGGGAGACTGCAGCCAGAGACCGAAATTCGTGGCGTGCATCATTACGCAAGGGTACAGTCATATGTGAGGCAACCAGGACTGCAAGAGCTGTGAAGAAAAGGCAGGACAGAAAAACCACTGCAGGAAATCCTCCGTCAAGCATTCTTTGCCCACATTGTCAAAGAACATTTCGAGCCAAAATAGGCCTTAGCCATCTTAGAACCCACGGCTCCATACCTTCAACCCCACTGGATGAAATGAATGGTCATCATCATTCTTGATGGACAAACAACACAAATAGACACGTAGCTAACTCTTTTTTTTTAGCTAATGGATACCACCAAGATAATATCCTAGAGCAATTTTTATGGCTATGAAAATAGCACTTAAAACAGCTTCCCCTACGTTGTGGCAAAAGATGACATCTCAGTCGTTGATCTAGAGTCTAGAGGGGATCATGAAGCACGTGAATAGAGTTTATCACAGGAATTCTAAGCCAACAGAAACTTAGTACTACTGTATCCATCAGAAACGTGGAGAACACCGAACTCGATTAGAAAGACACTACAAGTAGCAGCAGGTCTCCGAGGTGCACAGCCTCTAGTCGATAGAACAATGTAGGTAAGGGAAGTCGGCAAATTGGATCCGTAACTTCGGGAAAAGGATTGGCTCTGAGGGCGGGGTCAGTCGGGCCGGGGTACGAAGCGGGACTGGGATGGACCCGGGCTGGGCGAGGCCGCCGCCGCTAGTCGGCGGGCCGGCCGAGCTCGGAACGTGGCTGCAACCTTCCCGTGGACCGCCCCAGCTATGCGGCGGTGTCCTCCCCACGTCGTCCGCGTCGGCTGACATTCAACAGCCAACTCAGAACTGGTCCCTTAAGGCTGAAAATTAAAGGAATTGACGGAAGGGCCGTTTGCACGAGGCTCTAGGCTACCATTTGTTGTTGGTAGCCAATATATACAGGGATAACTGGCCTGTGGCAGCCTAACATCCACTGCATCTGTGTCCGTCTCCAGTCGTCTTGCCATGCTCGCCACTGGAACCAGATGGACGCGGGCGAGAGAGTGAGGTCGACGGAGTTGCGCAACCACTTCCTCACTTATAATCCAAACTAAAGCGCAAGTCATTCGTTCTTCATCAAATTAAAAAATGCAGTGAATGAATGGTCCTCATCATTCGTGATGGACGAACATCATTCACTACTTAGTGCCTACCAAGAACAGAAGAAACATAATGGTATGAAAAAATCACCAATGTGAAGCACATGGAGAGAACTAAATAAATACCAATAAACAAAGAGGTGAAGAAATTACGCTGGCGCTGGATAGGTTTACATTGAGAAACCCCGAGAATATTATAACAAGAAAAGCCTTTGCCTGAAACCTACACGCCAAAAGAAGTAGGGGAAGACCTAAAACACCCATGGAAAAGAGACGCAGAAGCGGAAATGAGCAATATGGGAAGTACACTGTACATGTTTATAGCTACGGTGAGTTAGTTTCTGGCCTATGTCCCAATGAGCAACAGGGGATAAAAGAAGAAGCAGATTGATTGATTGATTGATTGATTTAGGAATCGACATCACAGCATTCGGGGCATTCCCATAAGCGCTCCGTCCCCATCCTCAGCAGCCAGCGAAGAGTTCCAACACTAATAGTACCAGTAGCAATCTGATTATATGTCCGTCTCGTCTTTCCTCTGAGCGTCGGCCAGATCCCTTCGTCACTCCTCGCTGTCTCATTCTTGCCAGACCATGGTAATCCATTTGCTCCTCCGAGGTGTGCACGTGCTCCCACAAGGCCGCAACCATGTCTGCCTTGTCATGTATCAATACTCCACCAAGTTCTGCAGAGCCAGCAAATCTGTCCGCCTGTTCATTCCCCAGCACACCGGCATGCCCAGGAGAAAAGATCCAGACGATGCTTGTCACCCGTGACCTCCGAAGCGAAGCAAGCCACTCCGCACGAAGCCAGCCCGTCCTCACCCTCGTCAGCATGCTTTCTGAGTCAGTTACAATCACGATGTGTGTGTCTGTGTATCGTATTCTCCATCCAGCGGAGAGCCGCAGTGACCGCCTCCACCTCCATTCTTAAGCTGGATGTTGTGGTATCATATGCCAGGCTCTCCTGCCCCAAACGTCGACCATTGGCTTTGGCTATGAACCCCCAGCCACTTTTCTCACCTCTTGACACTATCCATCTGTGTAGATAATCACATCACCCGAGTGAGCATTGTCCTGAATTAGTTGCTGGATTTCCACTTCCGTGGCCCCTGCTGGCCATTCCCTGCACTCCCGGCTTAATGTGATTATAACTTTGCACAAGTCTGACTGCTCCGCTGGCACTCTGACCCACTTCTCTCCACGCCTAATGTTCTCCAAGGGGCACACCTGTCTGATCGTATCCTCTGCCTGAGCCATCCATGATTTCCCTCTTATCAGTCTCTGACCCTTAACTGCGTCCAGCGCCTCATGCAGTGGGTGGTCTGTGTCTGCAGCTACTCTGAGGTATGCCTTCGCCTGCAACACCTTGAGCCTACCAGCAAGAAGCAGAAACCAGCTCAAAGCCGTTAGTACGACACTTATATATGGTGTATTTTTAAAAGTTGTGGGGTTTTTGAAACTATTGCCGTTCCAAATTTTGTTTGCACCATCTGTGGAGTTCATACAACATATAGGTAAATACAAAACTTGGAATGGAAATATTTTCGAAAACCCCACAGCTATTAAAAATACACCCTGTAGTTCTAGATGAAATACTATAAGGTTCTACCTTCCATGTTAACAACCAAAGCATTTACAATCAAAACAAAACTAATTCACTTTAAACTTCAAAGCACAAACGTAACTAAATCAGGAAGGCGTGTTTCATACTAAATAAATTCAAAGGACATTTACATCCTTCTTTCATGTTATGTTTAATTATTCTTCCTTTGTGCTACTCTAATACTGCATGTCTAAGATATGTTTACATGTACTTGTAATTTACTATTTCATTGTCGTATGCCTCTGCTCTCGATAGTAATGCGATCTTTATATGTATTCAAACGGCCCCATTTACATGCAACACGACATGTAAGCTAGGAATCGGCTGTGCGGGGTTGTTAGCCAAGGTCGAGTTGATGACGAAATGAGAATGAAAATAGAATACTATAGACATATTCCCAATACATGTAAGACTGAAGTAGTTAAGACAGAAGACTTACATTTGCGCTGCAGAAACTGAGAAACACTTACTGAGGTATGTTTTTCATGTCTTTAGTGAAATGTTGAAATGATGTGTGGTTATCGTTATTAAGAATATAGAAACTATGGTTATATCAAAGAAGAAGATGACGCCAATTTGTTAGATAACAATAAAACCGAAAATTATTAATTATATTTTTATAAATGTACATACCTGGGCACAATTATAGCACTTGATGTAAGATGCACGACAGAGATTATGGGTAGAATTGTTCAACCAAAAGCTGCCCTTCAGATAACGAAAAGTGCCTTATGCAATAAGTTACTGTCATTGAATGTAAGAAAGAGAGTGCTGAAATGCTATATAGAACCTCTTTTGTGGTATGGCAGTTAATCTTAGAACGTGAATAAACAAACCTGGAAGAGCTTACAAACAACAGAGATGTGGTTCATTGGATGAATGTTGCGAATATCTTGTACTGACAGAGTAAATAAAAACTATTAGCCTGGGAGAGGCTAATAAAACAAGTACATTATACACAACTGTAAGAAAGAGACAAACAGCTTTCTTTGCTCTTGTGATGAGAAGAGAAGAAATGGGGAACATTGTGACAACTGGAAAAACCATTGGGAACAGAGGCATAAGCAGACCAAGAGATGGATGGACTGAGATGGTGGCATGGAGGAATATCAGCAGCAGAACTGGTACAGAACACCAAGGACCGATATCTGTAGAGGGACATGAACGCCTACGACAGCTGGCTGGACACATGATGGTGATAATAATGATCTCCATCATCATCATCACCATCATTTACAGCAGCAAAAAGACTCTGCTGGTGTACTGATCAGCGTAAAGTGACATTTCACTGGGTGAAAACTAACCACAATGCTTTACGTGAAACAAGCGAAACCTTCACTTTACCTGGAAATATCTGTTACATAACTTAGGTACTTTTAATGATGAGATGCAGTATTTTCGAAATTATTTTGGACGTTTATCGTTTATTTTCTTTGGGATGTATTATTTCTTAACGTATTGGTGTTGTTGTTGTTGTTCTTGTTGTTGTTGTTGTTGTTGTTGTTGTTGTTGTTGTTGTTGTTGTTGCTGTGATGGTGGTGGTTGAGGTGATGGTGATTGAGGTGGTGATGGTCCTGTGGTGATAGCGGTGGTGATGATGACGACGATGGTGACGGCGATGATAGTGGTGATTGTGGTGACGGTGGTGAGTATGATGATGATGGTGATGGTGATGATGGTGATGGTTATGGTGATGGTGATGATTGTGATGGTGATGGTTATGGTGATGGTGATGGTTATGGTGATGGTGATGATGGTGATGGTTATGGTGATGGTGATGATGGTGATGGTTATGGTGGTGGTGATGGTGATGATGTTTATGGTGATGGTGATGGTTATGGTGGTGGTGGTGATGATGATGATGGTTATGGTGATGGTGATTGTTATGGTGGTGGTGATAATGATGGTGGTTATGGTGGTGGTGATGGTTATGGTGGTGGTGATGATGGTGATGGTTATGGTGATGGTGATGATGGTGATGGTTATGGTGATGGTGATGGTTATTGTGGTGGTGATGATGATGATGATGGTTATGGTGATGGTGATGGTTATGGTGGTGGTGATGATGATGATGGTTATGGTGATGGTGATGGTTATGGTGATGGTGATGGTTATGGTGGTGGTGATGATGATGATGTTTATGGTGATGTTGATGGTTATGGTGGTGGTGATGATGGTAATGGTTATGGTGGTGGTGATGATAGTTATGGTTATGGTGATGGTGATGATGGTGATGGTTATGGTGACGGCGATGATTGTGGTGATGGTGGTGAGTATGATGATGATGGTGATGGTGATGATGGTGATGGTTATGGTTATGGTGATGGTTATGGTGGTGGTGATGATGGTGATGGTTTTGGTGGTGGTGATGGTTATGGTGATGGTGATGGTTATGGTGATGGTGCTGGTTATGGTGATGGTGATGGTTATGGTGATGGTGATGGTTATGGTGATGGTGATGGTTATAGTGGTGGTGATGATGATGATGTTTATGGTGATGGTAATGGTTATGGTGGTGGTGATGATGGTGATGGTGATGGTTATGGTGGTGATGATGGTAATGGTTATGGTGGTGGTGATGATGATGGTTATGGTTATGGTGATGGTGATGATGGTGATGGTTATGGTGTTGATGGTTATGGTTATGGTGATGGTGATGATGGTTATGGTTATGGTGATGATGGTGATGGTTATGGTGACGGCAATGATGGTGGTGATGGTGGTGAGTATGATGATGATGGTGATGGTAATGATGGTGATGGTTATGGTTATGGTGGTGGTGATGGTGATGATGGTGATGGTTATGGTTATGGTGATGGTTAACCAGGTGGTGGTGATGATGGTGATGGTTATGGTGTTGGTGATGATTATGGTGGTGGTGATGGTGATGGTTATGGTGGTGGTGATGATGGTGATTGACATGTGGTGATGATGGTGATGGTTATGGTGGTGGTGATGATGGTGATGGTGATGGTGGTGGTGATGGTTATGGTGATGGTGATGGTTATGGTGATGGTGATGGTTATGGTGATGGTGATGGTTATGGTGATGGTGATGGGTATGGTTGTGGTGATGATGATGATGTTTATGGTGATGGTGATGGTTATGGTGTGGTAATGATGGTGATGGTGATGGTTATTGTGGTGGTGATGATGGTAATGGTTATGGTGGTGATGATGATGGTGATGGTTATGGTGACGGCGATGATGGTGGTGATGGTGGTTAGTATGATGATGATGGTGATGGTGATGATGGTGATGGTTATGGTTATGGTGATGGTGGTGGTGATGGTGATGGTTATGGTTATGGTGATGGTTATGGTGATGGTGATGATGGTGATGGTTATGGTGACGGCAATGATGACGATGATAGTTTTAGTGATTGTGATGGAGATGGTGATGTTGATAACGACGATGATGGTGATGATGGTGGTGATAATGACGATGATGGTGATGGTGGTGGCAGTGATGGTGCTGGTGATGATGATGATGGTGGTGATTGCAATGATGATTTTGATGATGGTGATGATGATGGCGGTGATTGCGATGATGATGGTGATGGTAATGATGGTGATGGTGGTGAAGGTGGAGCTGATCATGATAGTGATGATGGTAGTAGTGATGTTGATGGTGATAGTAATGATGACGATGATGGTGATTGTAATGATGGTGATGGTGATGGTGATTATGATGATGGTGATGGTGATGATGGTGGTGATTTTGACGATGGTGATGATGATGATTATGGTTATGATGATAGTAATGACGTTAGTGGTGATGTTGACGGTGACGATGATGACGATGACGATGATGATAGTGATGACGTTGATGTTTATGATGACGCTGATGATGATAGTGATGGTGATGATGATGGTGGTGATGCTGATGTTAATGGTGTTGCTGACAATGGTGGTGATGATGGTGATTGTGATGATGATGGTGGTGATGATGATTATAATGGCGATAATGATGATGATGATGATGTTGATGACGACGAAGACGACGACGACGATGATAATGATGATTGTGATGATGATAATTGTGGTGATGATGATAGTGATGAAGTTAGTGGTGATGATGATGATGACGATGATGATTGTGATGATGAAGATAGTGTTGACGTTGATGATGATGATTACTTTGACGATGATGTTGGTGGTGAAGGTGATGATCACGATGATTATGGTAATGATGATCACGGTAACGATGATGATGGTGGTGAAGGTGATGATCACGATGATTATGGTAATGATGATCACGGTAACGATGATGATGGTGGTGAAGGTGATGATCACGATGATTATGGTAATGATGATCACGGTAACGATGATGATGGTGATGGTGATGATACTGATGGTGATGATGATGATGGTGATGGTGATGGTGATGATACTGACGGTGATGATGATGATGATGATGATGATGGCCTTAATGATGATGACGATGGTTGTGCTAATGGTGACGATTGTAAGGGTTATGATGACGATGAATATGATGTTGATGGAGATTATAATGATTATGATGGTTGTCGGATGTATCATTGTTGGGACAACCCCAAAGAGAGAAATGATGCTATGTTCCTCTTTCTCAATGTGATCCTGCCCGTTATAATTAATTTAGCTTTTACTGGCTCAGTCTTGAGACCATAAATAGAGTTTCGGAGAACTAAGGATTACCTCCAGGAAACCAATGAAAAGTTTTCTCTGAATACCCAAAATATCATTTTGGTGGTTCCTTGCCTCTCCTCTCCCAATTAAATAATTATTAATCTAGGGTTGTTAATTAAAACAATTTTACTACGACAAGAAAAGCATTCAATAGATGACAAGACCTCATGTTTATGATTTTATAAACATAAACTGGGAATTGAACCTTACATTCCAAAAATTATATCTCATTCAATACAATAAGGCCATATAGATATATCTATAACTGTACATCACTGGTGTGCCAAATATAATATTTATTCTTAGTGTTGATCTGGTCCAGGTCTGAGCAGAATATTGGCTCTAGACATCCTCTTTCAGGTTCATGGATAGGTTATCTATGTTACCTGTCCTTCGTGGGTAGAGGAAAATATTACAGGTGAATAGCTGTCTGCACTACTCTATCAAGGGCAACACTCAAATGAGGTGCTTCACTCTGTCATGGTGCTTCACTCAACAAGGTGCTCACTCAACAAGGTGCTACATTCACAAAGTCAGGTCTGGATCTAGCTGTACCTAGCCACTACGTGAAATGTCAGCTTCAATCATAAATCTAATGATATCATCACTATGAACATCAGAAATGAAATGCTGTACATTTTCAAGAACAACACGAAGAAAAATACATAAAAGAACTGTGATCATAGGAGACCAAACAGTGGAGGGTAAAGAGTCTTGGTGCTCTCAAATAGTTATCCACAGCATAACTGGTCGTTCTCCATCCAATCCGTTATTATATGGCGCTCAAGGTTTAAACTAGCAGATACGCAGTGTCATCTTCTCCCATGTCTGTCCTCCATGGTGTACAGGTTGAGTAAAATGAGTCTGTTATTGTAACATTAGGATTTTAGAAGTAGGGAACAAACCAGCACTGTTGCGGTGGTAATCTTGAATGGTATTGTGGGGAATATTCACAGCGACGTTGACGGCTTGCGAAAATATATACCACAATGGTGATAGAGATGATGGTGATGGTGATGGTATTGATGGTGAAGATGATGGTGCCTGGTTGTGATGATGACGATGGTGATGACGATGATGATGGTGAAGGTGATGATCATGATGGTGATGATGACGGTTATGGTGATGATTATGACGATGAATATGATGTTGATGGAGATGATGATGATGATGATGATGATGATGATGATGATGATGATGATGATGATGATGATGATGATGACGATGATGGTAGTTATGGTGATGATGATGGTGCGATGGTTGTGATGATGACGATGGTGATTATGATGATGGTGATGATGGCGGTGATTGTGATGATTATGACGATGATGATTGTGACGATAGAGATGATGGTGATTGTGGTTATGGTGATGGCGACGATGGTGATCGTGGTGAAAGTAATGGTGGTCGTAGTAAAGCAACACACTCTCTCTGAACGTTGTCGTAAGCTCTTTCAGCCAGGCATTAGTGTTGAATGTCTGCTATCATTGTGGGGGTGGTGATTACTACGGCTTACCTCCTGCATCATAGCGTGCACAGACTATGGTCCTGGACATATATTTACAGCCAAGACTATGATCGATCCTCACTTCATTTACGAGATTTATGTTTTCTAATTAAAGATTTGTATGATTCGGTCTCTTGAGGGAAGGTCGGGTTATAAGGAGGGCACTGGTAGAGCTGTATGGGATAGCAAACCGCGCGGCTTGGCGTGAGTTGCCTAAGAGCCTAGTTCCCAATGGTAAGTAAACGGCAAAATTCCTAAATGGTCCAGTCTGCTCTCAAAGCTCTCACAATTAAAATTTCAGCACAGGGCACGAAGTCAGTAGCATTGCCGGGGATCCAAAACTGTGTATACCAGAACCGTGTGTGCTTTAAATATTAGTGTGTGGATAAGTTTTCTCATTGTTTTGTTGTTGTTGTAAATTTGAGCCCAGGCGGCGGCGCGGCCTATCGGTCTACTCTTTTCGATATCCAAGCACCGAGGGGTTCTTAACATGCAAACGGGATTCAAGTTGCTCACCTTTCTCCAAGAAGTCTATTAACCCCGGATCTAGGGTTGGTCATCATCATTGCTATCATCTTCCACTTTTGCCATCAAGCGTCGTGGGGAGGAATAATTGGCGCTCTAGCGTTCGATGGTTGGTACTGGATAGTGTCATTCTGTGCGATTGTACAATATCTTTGATGTCATCAATCTATTTTCTTCTTGGACGTCTTCTTTCTCTTGTAGCAGATCTTCTTTGATGAAAGGTTAGTGCTGGTAATTGATAGTGTTGCGTTCTAACGAGATGGCCAAAACATTTGATCTTCTGTCTTTCATTATATGTAGCACAAGGTTTGATCCCACTGTCTGTCTTTCATTATATGTAGCACAAGGTTTGATCCCAATGTCTGTCTTTCATTATATGTAGCACAAGGTTTGATCCCACTGTCTGTCTTTCATTATATGTAGCACAAGGTTTGATCCCACTATCTGTCTTTAACGTGGTTTCTTACCCGGTCTAGGATGGTTAAGTTGGCAGCTCTCCTCAAGCATCTCATCTCACAGATATTTATTTTGCATAAGTGGGATTTGGATATGTCCAAGTTTGACATTTGTAATATAGAGTTGGAGTCAAAATGCTTTTTATTATCTGTCGTTATGCGGACATATGTATATTTAGATGTTTCACTATGGGTTATTGTAGATATATAAGCGTACTTGCATATATGATGTCTGATTTCCATTTCTCTGTCCAATCTACAATCTTCTGTGATCATACTTCCAAGATAATTTAATTCTTTGGAATGTTTCAGAGAAGTGCTATTTATCAGTATATTTAGGGGACCAGAGGATCAGCTAACTTACATTACTGGGGTGGGTACGGCATCGTATTTTCTGACTTGTGAAAATCTATACAGTCCACGCCACCACGAAATCACCGAATTGTCGTATTTTACCAAGTCTGCACGCATTAGATGTGAATGTCGTATACCCCTAAGCCACTCCGCCACCCATGCTAATTCTGTGGGAGCCAATAAACACCTATTAATTTAATTCTCATGCTATTTCAATGGCCTCTAGGGATCCATGGTAAGCGTTGTTTCTGTGTACAGTGTACAAGAGATGGGCTATTAGAATTACACCAGCAATTGCGTACAACGTATAATTTTAATCGATAGAGTATGGTTGTTGTAGCCTTATGATTTACTTGTAGCCTTATGATTCACAGGGAACACATGTGTATGATGATGACAAATTGTTGCAGAGTAAATATAAGATCATAGTTCGCGCGTGTGTTGCTATTGTAGCAAATACCTAGAATAGGGACAACCATTACATTTATTTCAGAAAGCTGCGATGCATCACGTGATGACAGCCATTCCTGTCTGTGTCTTGCTGGCGATGAAGCTCGTGATGACATATGCAGAAACCTGCAATCAGGGACAGTGGTAGGTTGTTTGAACTCATCTACTTCATGCCGGTCACCAAAGACTGGTAATTCACCACAATTAAATACTTCTACTGTATCTACTCGTGCTATCGAAACTAAAACGCTCTGATCTAGTACACTGGACTGGTTTTTTGGGGGTTTGAATTAGCTTTCCCTGTTATCAGTGTCTCTCGCCATCAAGTGAACCCACTACTACCCGCACTGAGTTAACTTGTAATGCACGTCCCCAAGTCAAGGACGAGAAGTCAACATTTTAGTCTAACTGACCGGTGTAGGGGTTGACCCCATTGCTTCGGCATCAGCACGCCCTTAAACTTCCGGTGTGATGACTACTACTACTACTACTACTACTACTACTACTACTACTACTACTACTACTACTACTACTACTACTACTACTACTACTACTACTACTACTACTACTGTCACCTTGTCGTATTGATGATAGACGATGGTTTGTTACAATGTGCTTCTAAAAATGTATAGCAACTTGGCGGAGATCAGGGATGGAGTTATGCCTCTTCATAGCATAAAGCCTGGGCTGCATTTTTGAGACAGTATGTTGCCCATGCATTATGATCCCTCTCTCTTCCTGTCTAATTTACTCCAGAGGAAAGGTAACACCAATACGACTTGAACAAGCTGCCCGATCAGCAAAACAATGTTCTAATAGCCCACGTGTCGGAGCTTCGATCCTATACCAGTTGCCAGCCAAGGCTTAGGGCCTGGTCTGCCCTGCCATGACATTTAGTCTGCTATGTTGCATGTAAGTAGGTAACCAACTAACAGTACACCACAACAAGCAATGATATACAGACCAGAGGGAAGCAGAGTAAGGCGCCGACCACGTAAACGATGGACGCAGGGAATAACCTGGGACGTCCGTGGGAATATCGATACATGAAGCCCCTAAGCGGGCACTCTCCTGCTGTTTATACTTCACCTCGATATCGCAAGGTACAAGAGGAACATGATGAGATGAGATGAGTTGCATGTCCTGGCACTAGGATGTTATTTACCCTCCCAATTGCGCTCCTCCGTCAGAAGCCGTTGGCACAACGTGGAGTGTCGGTTCTTGGTGAGCATCAGTTACTGCATCCTCTTACTAAACAATATTCTGTAGGGTCATATATTGGTTCCGATTACATCCTCATCTAGCCGATACTTATCAGAACGTCGCTCTCTTCAAGGCCTTTCGGAAAGACTTGATTTTTGTTGTTGTTTTGTTTTTGTTTCTTTTTTTGTCTTTTTTTGCCAGTGACAATGACTTAAGCATTACCATGCCCAAGACGTCTTTAATGCATCTTCGTGATTGTTGACTTCTTCTTCTCCCTCTCCTCCTTCTTCATTTCCTTCTCTTCTTCCTCCTTCTTCTTCTTCCTCTTCTCTCCTCCGCCTCCTTTTTCTTCTTATATTCCTTTTCTTTCTCTTCTTCTTCTTTTCTCCTCCTCTTCTTACTCCTAATACTTCTGCTTTTAGATCGTCATCTTCTTCTTCTTCTTCTTCTTCTTCTTCTTCTTCTTCTTCTTCTTCTTCTTCTTCTTCTTCTTCTTCTTCTTGATGTTCTTTATAACCCATTATGGCGTTAAATAGTCACTAATCAAACAGCTCTGTTTTGTATTTCAAAGCAGCTCGAACCCCTGCATTGACAACCAGGCACCAAGTGGCCACTGCGCTGAAAATCCTCGTATAGCTATAACGATCATCGTGACAAATACATACCAGGCACCAACGTTTAACATAACACTCAGAGTTGACAGCGACCGAGGCCAGCCTTTAATCGAATTCCTAAAGACAGCTGTGCTGCTGGACAACAAGTTTCGGTAAGACATGAGCCATATAAACCGTATCCACACTACTTTTGATCAAATGTAATCAATAAAGTGCAAGGAAGTAATCAGTTACTGCTCATTTTTAACTGTAGAGATGACGTCACAATTTGTTATACCACACATCTACAGACAGACAGACAGACAGACAGACAGACAGACAGACAGACAGACAGACAGACAGGCAGGCAGGCAGGCAGGTAGGCAGGCAGGCAGGCAGACAGACAGACAGACACACGCACACACACAAACACACAAACACACATACGTACGTACGTGTACATACGCACATACGTACGTACTACATACGTACGTACGTACTACATACGTACGTACATACGCAGGAGGAGGCTCATCTGCACATACGTACGTTCATACGTACGTACATACATCAATCAGTTTTCGGGATAATTCTGAAAATACTCTGTACCCATTTTAATTGAGCCGGTACGATACCAGATTCACACAATTTAAAACAAAATTCACCTACTGAAAAAGGAGGAAGGAGGGGGTTTGCGGGGGGGGGGGTGAACCAGGAACATAATTTCATCATTTGTTTTTCCCCACATACAAGGGGGCGTCATGTGCAAACCTCAACCCTCCCAATCCAATTACTGTTGTCCTAACAGGTAGAAATCACTTAGGGCTAGGTCTGGCGAGTACGGAAAAATGTTGCACACACTTAAAGTGGAGGTCTTCGATTGTTTCAACCGTTACTCGGGCAGTATGAGGTCGATCAATGTCACATTGCAAAAGGAGACCTTTACTCTGAGGTCCATGTCGTTTGGATTTGATTGCGGGTCAAAACTTCCTGCTCCACTCATACACTTGCTGGACTGACAGGCATGCATCACAATACTGGATCTTCATTTGCAGATGGATTTCTATAAGGTTTCACCCCTTCACTGATACCAAAAAACAAAACAAAAAAACGGATAACAGAACGCCGCTCTTCTTTGGTGTATGTTAAAAGTAGGGCAGCCAACTTTAAACTGCTGTCATGACGTTACAGTGTTCTTCTGCACCGTGATATCGCATGCATACACTCTTGAAATCCCTAACAACAATAGTGACAGGTTACAAGAAATGAAATGCACTTTTATTGTACTTTCTTTCACACTTTTAAGGTTTTAATTTTGAAGCCCCCTCGTACTTTCCCAGAGACGTCGACGTAGTCGACAGGATAAGGCCTCTCGTTCTTAAACTTCCGGTGCCCTGATGGCGAGGTAGGCGGTTCATCTCCTACACCGGCATGAAGTGTTATTTCCTGTTTAGATATCAATGGCAAACTACTGAACGTACAACTGCCTAAAAAAATTAACCAGGGGTTGGTCGCAACGTCCTGCAATGTACACGCAACGTTTTTAAATCGATCAATCCCAAGGTTGATTTTATAAGCAAAGTTAAGTTCACCGGTTTGCAATTGCTTTCCGAACGGGAAGTCAATGATAAAGTCCAACTAACCGCTTTAGAGAACGTACCCATTACCCAGCCATTAGCGTATCGGAAGTTCAAGCGCATTAAACCACACGGTAGATGCCGAGCGTGATTTGATGATCTTAAATGTTGAACATCACCAGGTTTTCTGCAACATACTTCGCTTACCTGGGATTCTTTATCGACACCATTCACAATGTGACAGGGAATCCAGCGGACAGCACCTACTGGCGCATCATCAGTGAGACCAACTGTAACAGGCCTCTCCGTTGTGGTATGTTTCAACCGTTCGTGTGTATGAAGATATATGGTAGATGTACAACTCAGATTAGTGAGAATTATACGGATGTTTCTAAGATGTCTTTTTAATAGATAAATAATGAGAACATTACGAACAGATAAAAAGGCTTAAAGGAGTTATCATGAAAGAAGTTAACTCACAAAGAGGGCTGGTTACTTGCATCAGAGGTGAACAATCCACATTCTTTTGGGTTGATCATGAGAAGGAAAAGCTGAGATATGTCGTAGCAACAGTAAAGATTGGATACGACGTAACAGCAGGAAAGTTTATTGGGACACGTCGTAACAGCAGGAAAGCTGGGGTACGTCGTAACAACGGGAAAGCTGATTGGGATACGTCGTAACAACAGGAAAGCTGAGATACGTCGTAACAACGGGAAAGCTGATTGGGATACGTCGTAACAACAGGAAAGCTGAGATACGTCGTAACAACAGGAAAGCTGGGGTACGTCGTAACAACGGGAAAGCTGATTGGGATACGTCGTAATAGCAGGAAAGCTAGGGTACATCGTAACAGCAGGAAAGCTGAGATACGTCGTAACAGCAGGAAAGCTGAGATAGGTCGTAACAGCAGGACAGCTGAGATACGTCGTTGCAGCAGGAAAGCTGAGGTGCGTCGTAACAGCAGGACAGCTGGGATACGTCGTAGCAGCAGGAAAACTGATTGGGATACGTCGTAACAGCAGGAAAGCTGAGATACGTCGAAACAACGGGAAAATTGGAAGGAAAGAGAGGCACTGGTCAGCAGAAAGAGGAGATGCTAATCAGTTTGACAGCATGACATGGAGGAACATCGGTATCAGAAATGAGTGCCAGTACGCAAGAAAGAAGATTGTGGACATACAAGGTGACTAATGTTACACGGAGATGACAATTTGAAGAAGAACAGGATGCAGAATCCGTGTGTAGTTTTGATTAATGCTAGCGTCTTTTAGCCGAGTCCTTGGACTGTTGACCTTAATATTTGAATCGACTAACTTAGTCTTAATATCTTTTATCTAAATCATTTGATCGTTTACCTAGTTCCCGCATCTTTTAATTTAGTATTTAGAAGGTTTAACTTAGTTCTTGTATCAGTTAACTTAGTACTGATATAGGTTAACTTGTCCTCGCATCTTTCAACTTAGTCGTTGAATCATTTATCTTAATCTCTGTATTGTTTACATCTCGTATACTCTCGTTGCCGGTCTCTCTGGCTGTGGGGTTACAACACTTTCTCTCTGTAATCCCGTTTATCACGCAGAGTCTCGCAGCGGAGCGAGAACTGAGGTGGTTCGACCCCCGCTCGTGACTTGCGGATACTGAGCCGGTCGCTCAGAAAGCAATGGCAAACTACTGAGCGTAATCTTGCCAAGAGATCAACAGACAGCTGAAAGATGCTGCTGTTGACAGCTAAGTCCTGTAAAAGGATACGCAAAAAAAAAAAAAAAAAAAAAATACTCTCGTAAGTAACGTGATGACGGTGAGAATCAGCAGTGGTTCGAATTGCATCAGTAACTTACGGGGTATGTGAGTCGGCCGCTCAGAAAGCAATGGCAAACTACTGAGCGTAATCTTGCCAAGAAATCAACATACAGCTGAAAGATGCTGGTGTTGACAGCGATGTCCTGTAAAGGATATGTTTACATCAGTCCCAGCATATTTTAGCTTAGTCGTAGCATCTTTTAATGTAGTCACTGGATTGTTTAACTAAGTTATCGGATAGTTTAATTTAGTTCTTGCATCATTTAACATAGTTCTTGGTTCGTGTAAATTTGTCCGATAATCCTTTGCTTCAGTCTTCGCATCATTTAATTAGTCCTTGCATTGTATAAATTAATCCGTGCAGAATTTATACTGAATTAACGCCGTTACCCTCTTTGTGCCGTCTCCCTGGCCTAGGTGTTAATCATCTTTCTCCGTAATCCCGTTTATCCACGTAGAGTAACGCAGCGCACGAGATTTGGTAGCGGTTCTCGCCGCGATGGTGACTTACGGGATAAGTGAGCCGGCCGCTCGGAAAGCAATGGCAAACTACTGAGCGTAATCTTCCCAAGAAATCAACAACAGAGGTAAAATTCTGATGTTGACAGCGATGTCCCGTAAAGAATATGCGGGGAAAAAACGCCTCTTTGGACAACTATCATCATCAAATTAATATCCTGTTCACAGGAGTATTAATCTGAGCCAGAGATGGACCCTAATATAACTTCTCTGAGGTTGAACGGGATAGGGGTAAAGGTATAATTGAATGTAACTCGATCCTCGGTTCATATAACTAACCCGGAAGTTACCGAAACCCTCAAGGTTTCTGACTCAGAAAGCATGCTGAGTAGGGTGAGGACAGGCAAGCTTCGTGCCGAGTGGCTTGCTTCGCTTCGGAAGTCACGGGTGACAAGCATCGTCTGGATCAGTTCTCCGGGGCATGCTGGGGAATGAACAGGCGGACAGATTGGCTGGCTCTGCAAAACTTGGTGGAGTATTGATGCATGATAAGGCAGGCGTGGTTGCGGCTTTGTGGGAACACGTGTACACCACGGAGGAGCAAATGGATCACCATGGTCTGGTAAGAATGCGACAGCGTGGAGTGACGAGGAGATATGGCCGATGCTCGACGCTTATAGGAAAGGTGAGACGCACATATAATCAGATTGCTACTGGTACTATTGGGGTTGGAACTCTTCGCTGGCTTCTGAGGATGGGGACGGAGCGCTATTGGGAATGCCCCGAATGCTGTGATGTCGGTTCTTAAATCTATCAATCAATCAATCAATCAATCAAGGGAAGCAAAGAATTGTTATTCTACTTTCGTCCTTTATCTCCCCCAAGGCAATAGGTTCTCAGCCAACACACCCCGGGCCGTCCTATCCCTTGCTATCTCATAGAGAGCCATCCATGTCCTCCGAATATAATTCAATTTCTGCCTTTAATACTTCTCTGTATGTGTTCAGGTCTACCTCTGTTTGTTTTGCTCTGTGGATTCCAGACAAAGGCCTTTTTAGTTATACTTTTGTTCAGCTATTAACACTTATTTCTTAACGGCCCACGATCATACCAGTAATAAAATCAACGCAAAGAGATCTGCTCCCAAATCGGGCCAGCAGGCAAACGACTACATCCAAATTTTAGTCACTAAAAATATATTGTTGCGTTCCCATTCACGGAAGTAATGATCAAAGATTTATTTTTATTTTTTTTTTTGGGGGGGGGGGGAGGGGGGGGGTTCGGTTCTGATGAAAAACTGACATTAAAGTTAATTTAATGATTTTTTTGATTTTTTTTTTTGTGGAAATGAAAAACTGACTATACGTTATCCAAAAGCATCATATAATTTCATAGAATACATTAGTCAGTCCTGTTGCAGGTCAATGTATGATCGTGTTGTCCGCTTTTTCCAACTCTTCTTCAGGTGTGTCATCTTACATACCAGCAAAAGAGGAAGTGATCTGGTTTAACTTCACCACCTGGGGTGACGATCTTACAGAGATGGATACATAATTCCAGCGGTGTGCCTTTGGTGATTGCGATTAGAGACATGTGTGTAGTTTTGTTTTATCTTCGTGTGCTTGTTGAAGACTTTTGAAATGAGTAAACCTACCCAGCAAAGAATATTTACAGGATGTGTGATTTTGGTATACAGTGCATTCTGATCCTCGCCGGTTACATTGAGTTCGTTCACTGTCAAGAAATTCTCTTTATGTAATCTTTGGAAGAAGGCTGGGGCACGTGTCGGAATATTCGTGAGCAATAAAAGTGGCCGACTGGCAAAACCGAAGAGAAAAGAGTGTGAACATATGAGCGTGAACAGTAAAAATATGATTTCTTTCTGCTGACTGTCATGAGAACATTTCCCTCGAAATATAAACAAAACATAATCTATTAACTGTTGCTAATTGTATAGATCTATCCCAGTGTGTGTGTATGTGTGTATATATGATAGGAAAGTTAGAACAGTTATAAAAGAAACGACAAATATGAAAATCAATGTCCTTGGCAAGGGTGACATGATGTGGAAGGGATCTGATAAAGTAAACGGGGATCTGATAAAGTAATCATAGTCAAATACACGATAATATATTCAAGAAGTAAGTAAGTAAGTCTAATCACTGGTATCATGAAGGCTAATAGACTACAATGGCTGGGGCATATAGAAAGAATGGAAGATAATAGGGAAACAAAACTCGCTTACACTCAGGAAATAAATGACCGTAACCCCGAGGTAGACCAAGAAGACGGTGGAGAGATAATACATACACAGACTTACAAGCACTTGAAATCAACGACTGGCAAGAGAAGGTCCATCAGACAGACGAATGGAGACGGATTGTATCTGCAGCAAAGAACCTCAATGGCTCGGAACGCTGAAGAAGAAGAAGTAAGTAAGTGACAAAGTGCCGTCTTTACAGATGAAAGTATGTGGATTGGAACTAGAGCCAGAATTCCATCGCACAATGCATGGGCTTGGATTCAAAGAACATGTATTGCCCGTGCAGTATGTTCCCTCTCTCGGCCTTGACTTGTTTTGTCCAGAGGAAAGGATGACCAGTACGTCTGAAAGAAGATAGGCTGCAGATGCTGGCTGCTCAGCATCAAACTTCCAACCTCACACCCAGGGGATTTGACTTAGAGGCGTTCAGCCATATCCCTCAGCTGAGTGCCTCAAATCAAGTGTCTGGAACTATATGAGCGTATACATCTGTCAATCGTAAATATCTGGACCTATGTAAGCGTGTACTACCGTCAGACTCCCGGCTGACACTGTCTTCAGTGCGGATCCTGCAATCAGCAAGATTCCGCTTGCAGGAGATTGAGTATTCGGACAAAGTTAATTGTCCGCCCAGGTGTTGTCTCTCCGCGGGTCAATCCTTGGTCTTCTGAATTAATTAATTTATCTCAAAGCAGTTTCCTGCTATGGATCTGTGATGAGATAAGAGTCATCATAATTTGTAGATATGGTACGGAGGAATAGGTGGCGTCTTTCCCTCACTTAGCGAGAGGACAAACCAGGACATCAAACTCTTGTCCGACCAAGTTCATAAAATTATCAGCGCAGCTTCCTAATAGCTTTGATAACTCGCCCATGGCAATGCTTTCTCTCTAGAACAGGGGGTCACCAAACTTCGGCCCGCGGGCCGGATGCGGCACGCGACGTCAGTTCATCAGGCCTGCCGACGGTACTCGAATTTGCTTGATAAAACCTATTGAATACAAAACGTTGTTATACAAGGCTGATTGATCTCATCTTTCTACTGCAGTGAAGAATTAAGACATCATATCAGCCCTGGCTGCTCAGAACTCAACTTTACACCCAGGCCTAACCCACAGCTGAGTACCACAGAAAAATTCCCCGGTCAAGGAGTTAATGGAGCTGGTCTCTGGGCCAGTGTTTTTCAACCTTTCAGCTGGAGCAGATTCTTATGCAAATGTTTGCGTTGCTCAAGGAACTCTGTGCGATGACCCAAGTGTCTGTCCTACTATATGTAATAAACCAGATGGGCAAAAATGTTGTATTTAGGCGATATCAGTCTGTTTCGGCTGAACCCCTGGCTGCCACTCACGGAAACCCGGTTGAAAAACACTGTTCTAGGCTGTTTATTTAGGCCGGCCCTATTTATACATTTTGCAAACCCTATTATGTGAAAAGTGAGAACCTTATGTAAGGAGGCAAAAGAAACATGGCTTGAGAAAAATTGCAGAGAAATTGAAAAACAACACAACAGTAACAATGCGAACCTAATGCACAAAAGAATTCAGGAGCTTACTAATCAAAGAACACGTACATCAGCAGGCTGCCTAAAGACAAAAGATGGAAGAGTCATAATAGAAAAAGATCAGATATTACATGAATGGTCAGATTACGTGAAAAACCTGTATGACGACAACAGAGACGAACAGTATGATGTTCAAAATAATAATGAAGGACCAGCAATTTTGAAGATGGAGGTTCAGAATGCTCTTAACCATATGAAATCTGGCAAGACCCCCGGTTCAGACAGCGTCACAACAGAAATGATTAATGCTTTAGAAGAATATGGAATAGATCAAGTTACCAGTCTGCTTAATACAATATATGATACTGGAAATATACCTCAGGAGTTATGTAATTCTGTATTTATTGCAATCCCAAAGAAATCAGGAGCCTTGGAATGTGATCAACATCGAACAATTAGTATAATGAGTCACATCACGAAGATTTTGCTAAGAATTATCATGCAAAGAGTTAGGAGGAAAATACAACCTGAAATAGGAGAAGAACAATGTGGGTTTGTGGAAGGCAAGGGTACAGTAAATGCTGTGTATATACTGAGAAACATAATCGAACGTTCTATAGAAGTAAACAAAGATCTACACCTTTGCTTTATTGACTACACAAAGGCTTTTGATAAAGTGAGACATGTCAACATGATAAGGATGCTTGAAGATCTACAAATTGATGGAAAAGATCTTAAACTTGTAAAAAACATATATTGGAAACAACAAGCTGCCATAAGAGTTGATAATGAAGTAAGCCAATATCAGCCTATTAAAAGGGGTGTGAGACAGGGATGTGTAATGTCTCCAGATCTGTTTTCCCTGTA
This sequence comes from Cepaea hortensis, assembly GCA_963921405.1. Lineage (NCBI taxonomy): Eukaryota > Metazoa > Mollusca > Gastropoda > Stylommatophora > Helicidae > Cepaea > Cepaea hortensis. The sequence continues at coordinate 147,408,109 of OY992878.1, read as the reverse complement.
CAGTGAAAGTATTTTCAGAAATATTGAAGATATGGAAGGAATCAACATTGGGGGACGATGCATCAATAACATTAGATATGCAGATGATACAGTCTTGATTGCAGACAATGAACAGGACCTGCAAAATTTAGTAGATGCGATTGTGACACACAGTGAACAACTAGGGTTAGAATTAAATTGTAAAAAGACACAGATTATGGTCGTCACTAGGAAGGACGAAATACCACAATGTAATATACAAGTAAATGGGAATATTCTTCAACAAGTGAGCAGGTACAATTATCTCGGAACAGTAATAACATCTGATGGGAGATGCCTTGAAGAGATTAGAACAAGAATCGCCATGGCAAAAGTAGCCTTTAGCAAGATGAAAAACATATTGACCAATAAAAAGATGTCAATTGAAACGAGAAAGAGAGTGTTGAGATGCTACATTGAGCCTGTACTTTTGTATGGATGTGAAGCGTGGACAATGAGCAGTCAGGCTGAAAAACATCTGATGGCTGTAGAGATGTGGTTTCTGAGGAAAATGCAAAGAATACCATGGACAGCCAGAAAGACCAATGAACAAGTCCTTCAAGAAACAAATGAAGATCGTAGGTTGATTAGAGAAATTAGACGTAGACAGTCAAAATTTTTTGGACATGTTATGAGAAGAAATGGATTGGAGAATTTGGTGACAACTGGTAAGATCGAGGGGAACAGACCAAGGGGAAGACCTAGAAGCAAGTACCTGGATGGCTTGGCCTTGTGGCATAGTCGAGACAGAAACACGGAGCTGATCCACGACTCTGGTGATCGGGTGAGATGGCAGAACATGACCGCCCACGCTTACCGGCATGGCACATGATGGATGGATGGATTATGTGATATATTCTATTACCAAAGGTACCTATAAACTTTATATGTACCTTTGGTGAGCCGTAGCTTCACCGGTGACCCTTAGTTCTCTGCTTTTCTAATGTTTCGACAGAATTTTTATTATGTTTCTAATTCAATGTCTTTTTCATTTTCAGATCCCGTTTACTTCACCCTACATTATGGCTACTAACAAAAGAAAAGTGGACGCCGAGTGTCGCGTTTTCAAAGAAGAATGGGGAGTAAAGTACTTCTTTGTGGAAACAAAGAACCAGAAAATCAGTTGCATAATATGAAGCGAAAGTGTTGCCGTTTTGAAAGAGTACAATCTTCGGCGTCAATACGAAAAGAAAAAATGTATCAACATATTCAAAGTTTTCTGGAAAATTACGTTCAGAGAAATATGAGTCCATGAACCATGGTTTAGAAACACAGAGAAATCTCTTCACGAGAAAGTTTGCTGAGAACTAATCTGTCACTCGTACAAGTTAAAAAATAGTGCATAAGATGGCAGAACGAGGAAAACCGTTTACTGATGGCAACTTCATCAAAGAGTGTATGATGGAAGCAGCAAATGACTTGTGTCGTGAGAAAGCAGATTTGTTTGGAACTATTAGCCTTTCGGCAAGTTAATTGTGCGAAGAACACAAGAACTTTGAAAGAAAATAGTGCTACAGACACGCGAGAAAACTGTGAACATGTTGTGGTATTCTCTGGCGCTGGAAGAGTCTACTGGTCTCTCGAGTACTTCACAACTTCTCGTTTTCGTTCATGGCGTTAATTTGGACTTTCAGATAACGAAGAGTTGGCATCCGTTTGCAGCATGCATAGAACAACAACTAGAAAATACATTTTCGTGGAAGTGCAATAAGTTTTGCAAGACTATAACTTTCAGTGGAATCGGCTTCGAGGTGTTACAGTGATGGAGAAAAAACCATGGCTGGAGCGAGGAAGGGTCTGATGGGGCAGATAAGGACTCCGTTGGAAGATTTGCAAATTCCCGGCGCTCTGTTCATACACTGCATCATACATCAGCAAGCACTCTGTGGGAAAGACTTAGATATTTCTTGTGTACTGAAACCAGTCCTTTCTGCTGTGAACTTCATTCGGGGACATGGTATTGCATCAGTGTTTGGGACAACTTATGTCTGCGAGCAAACATTGTCAAAAATGAAGTATGTGAAGTCAACAAACACATCGAACGAGATTGACTGATGAACATTTGAAAGCAATTCTCTTGATTCGATGCAGCAATTCCAAACCAAACATTGATGATATATTGAAAGCCAAATATCAGTTTCACAAATCTCACTAACCTTTTTTGCTGCTTAGTTTGTGAGATTCGGATATGTGCACACTAGGTCTGATGTAACTATCTTTTTGCTAACGTCGCCTTGTTTGATAACTTTTTTTAGAAAATACATATGTTCGTTGTCTTTGTTTTTGTGCATTGCACGCCACACACCCATGATTACTTTAGTTTTTCGTCTTTTTTCCCAGAGCTTTCGTTCTGGCTTGAAAGTATTGTTGAAAGTTAATTGCATATCCTTTTTCAGGACTTATGCAGTCAACATCAGCATTCTTTGTTGTTGTTGTTGTCTTGGCAAGTTTACGTTCAGTAGTTTGCCATTGCTTTCTGAACGACCGGCACCCATGCCATAGCGTAAAAAACAGCACAACGCGGTCTGCTGTCAAATCGCGCGCAGCTGTGCTTCGAACGTTGGAATACGAGATTACGAACCGCGTCGTAAGACCTTCGCCACGGAGTCCTCCGCAAGTATTGTACAGATTGAGTATGCGGCCCGCGCTTGTCATTTTGTCAGTTATCCGGCCCGCTTTGAAAAAGGTTTGGTGACCCCTGGACTAAGGTAACAGAGTAAGATAGGTTGGAGACTTGTACAGTGAGTAAAAGAGCATGATATGATTATTGGAAATACATGGTATCAACAACATACAAGGATATTATGTACATAAAGGTGTCATGATCATAAGATCAGAAATAAGATTGATTACATTCTCATCAACAGAAGATTTCGAAATGCCTTAAAAGTCGCAAATACTATACCGACGTAGACTGCTACAGCGACCATAGATTAATCATAAGCAATATACAAATATTTTTTTTTCTTTTTAAATTCGCATATCCTTTACAGGACATCGCTGTCAACATCAGCATCTTTCAGCTGATTATTGATTTCTTGGCAAGATTACGCTCAGTAGTTTGCCATTGCTTTCTAAGCGGCCGGCTCAATTATCCTGCAAGTCACCAACGCGGGTAGAACCGCTTCCAATTCTCGCGCGCTGCGTTACCCTGCGTGGAGAAACGGGATTTCGGAGAAAGTCGTGTAACCCCTCGGCCAGAGAGACCGGCAGATATAAAATTAAATAAGGTCAAATATACACCAAGAAACACACAATTTTATGTACGTGCACTGTAACAGAAAAGGCTAGGTACAGAGAGGCGACATAAACATGTTGTACTGTCCTGGTGATGGGTTAAAGAAGGAGAGATGAATTTATGTTTGGACCTCAGGGATGATAGAAAACACAGAAAATCCCCTAGTTGCAAGAGAATGCACCAAAAAAAATATATATATATTATTTTTACGTAGAGAATTTTTGTGTTGTCACTAGGGATGGCAACATTCGACGACAGGGGATGAGAAGTGTTGACAAAAGAACAGTTAGAGCATGGATACCATCCGGAAAGGAAGGACGCTGAACGAGAGAAAGGATAACAGCCGGAAAATGAGGACGCAGAACATTATAATGGATCATAGAGGATTTCGCCCAGAAAAATAAGAATAGTGAAAATGGATTTAATAGATCAAATGTCAGTACGTGAATTTACGAGCGTAATATTGCACTGCGCATGGGTTCCTGGACCTCTGACCCCTGTACTATTACACCTGGTTTGCCACAGGGATCTGCCTTGTCCCCTACACCAGCAAAATCGCAGCTATTGAGACACCAGGCATGGGTAGAATCTTGACATTTACAGATGATGTGCTTGTGTACAGACAGGGCAGAGACCGGGCCAGTTTGGCGAAAGACTTACAGGTGGCGGTAAATAGGGTGGCGGAGTGGTGCAGGGACGCAGGGGCCATTATACACCCAGACAAGGCATCTGTTATGTGGTAGTCCCTGGATAATAGGATTGTGAAGGCAGATGTCCCATGTATTATATTGAATGGATGTCCTCTTAGTAGAGAGAGTATATTGAAGTACTTGGGTATCACCTTTGACAGGTGTATATCTTTTAAGGATCTTGTGGTGGTGAGGGCTGGTAGGTGACTTAATGCATTGAGGGCGATGACAGCAACCTGGATAGATCAGAGGATGCTTTACAAGCTCTTTCAGCGGTTAATAACATATGTCATTGAGTATGGTTTAGGGCTACTGAGCGTATCAAAGAGCCAGTTTGAAAAATTGGAGCGCATACAGAATGCGGCCATGCGAGTGATCATGGGGTGCACAGAGAACACACCAATCATATGCATAAAGCATTTCCTGCCGCTAGGGAAAATGGCGGATAAGCACGGGATCCTTCAAGCCAAATGGTACCTGAGTTGCTGCAGATAGAGAACTAAGAACCGACATCACTGCACTCAGAACATTCCCATATGCGCTCCGTCCCCTCGTTGACCAGCCAGCGAAGAGTCACACTACTAGTCGTCACCACTATATGATTGGAAATTCTCCTGGTCTTCCTCTCAGTTTTGAGATTCTACCAGAACCCCTGCCAATCCCCCACAATCTCATCCTTTCCACATAGGGTTCTCAATCTATTCCTCCTCCTTCTCCACATGGTCCCACAGGTGCCCGGCCACCTCTCCATTGTCCATAGGTAATCGACCACCAAGAGATGCATTCCCTTTCAGCCTATCAGCCTGTTCATTCCCCCGCACCCCCGCATGGCCATGACAAAAAAAAAATACACTATACAATTCTTACAATCTATGGCCTCTGAAGCGAGGTGAGCCATGCCACACGAAACATTTCTTTCTAAATTTTACTAAGCATACTCCTTGAGTCCGTGATGAAGACAATGTGTGTTGCAGTGGTCTCCTCTAACCAACAGAATGCCGCTGTGACTGCTTCCATCTCCATTCTCATGCTGGTGATCGTAGCCTCATATTCACGGCTCTCCTTTTTCATGAATCGTCCATTAGCCTTTGCAATAAAACCCCAACCACTCCGTCTATTTCTCACGACTGACCTATCAGTATAGATCACTATGTCACCTTGATGTGTATTACTGTGGATCAGTTTCCCTAGCTCTGCCATGTCTGTACACTAGCACATCATCTGCAAATGCCAAGATTCTACCAACACCTAGTGTCTCAATAGCTGCGACTTTTCTAGTGTAGACATTAAAGGGCCACGAGGACAATTTAGATCCCTGTAGAAACCCAGGTGTAATCGTTGTCGTAGTAATCCTTTATTACTTTAGTGTCGTCCCTGGAGTGAGGGGAATCAACACCCACATTTTAATTAACCCAATATTATTGTCCTAGAGAAACCACCAAAATCCGTCCACAAAACTCCTTCAGTCTGTAGACACCTCTTTCTTACTCTCACTCACCCCTGGATCATGCCCCCTCTCATTCTTCCCCAACACAACATACTCAACAACTCTAGGTTTAACAAATAAATACAAAATAATTTATTAAAGCAAAGAGTATGTGTGTGAGAAATGTGTGTGTGTAATGTGTAGAATGTGTGTCAAATATTCTAAGGTGTATGTAGAATCATACCAGTGAATCAGAAGCAAAGTTAATTGCATCACTGTGCTGAGCACACAACAGCGCCATGTATTCCGGACAGAAAACCTCACCCAGATGATGTTTATCCGGCCACGTGACGACTTTCTCCGATAACTCTCGAACAATCAGGACGCTGGTCTTCAATGATAGACACTGTTCGATATTGGTCTTCACTCTAGCAAACACTGTGAATTTACTCTGTTCAATAATGTTCGTTGATCAGAGAATCTTTCAAATAACTTAAATGTCACCAGTGAAAATCTAAATGTTTATAAGTCACTGGTTATACGATTTTCCCCATATTAAAAACAACCTATTAATGTTCCAGGTAGTTATGTATATTTGTATATGTGTTATTTATAGTGTTCTGAATCTTCGGTGATGTAGCATATCACTCAAGAAAAAAAATCGCACATATGTTCATCAAGTCCTGCTCAGCAGAAGCCAGATTTCTGCAGACCAACTAGGTTATGGGCCCAGTGTACAAGCCTCTCAGTAACCTCTGTCTTCAATCCGTGAGCCATCACTTTCGATAACTTTGATACTAACTTCTTGGTAGTATATCGTAGCCTCATCAAGTGGAACCTGTAGAATAGAGAATCCCCTGGTGAGAGCAACTCAATTCTGACCTTAATTAGGTGAGTGTAGGCCGATAGCAGTACTCAGATCTATAACAGAGAACCGAACTCTGTTATACGGCCAAATAGCTCATCACATTGGTCTGAGACATGGGAACACAAGGAAAGATTAAAGGAAACGGGTAGAAACCCAGCAGATGCCCTACTGGAAAATTCTACCATTTCACATTCCCCTCATCCCTCCCACCCATCCTCAATATCTCTAATTATTATCCCACTACATTGTCCTTAACTCCCTGAGTTAAATGATATATCACACAAGCTAGTTAAAGCTACACAATCGCTCCTATAATACTTTCTATCACCGCACTTATAGAACATTCTATCACCGCACCTATAGTACATTCTATCACCGCACCTATAATACTGTACTCTATTCCTAAGCATACTCTAAGTTAAATATGTTTAATAGAATACCATATGGCTATTCCGGTTGAAGATTGAGACTATGCAATCACAGACTGGATCTATGTCCGCCGATAAATATCAACACTTTGACACTATAGTCTCTTTCTATAACACAACCAGGAATACTGCCGATCCTTCGCCCTTCATAACTTTTGGTCGACTCCCGCAACTTGTTTACCTAAACTGGTTTTAATTCGGGGCTTGAGTGACGTAACCAAAAAGTCTAGACGCTAATCAGTGCAGAATCTGGTTTTCTCCCCTGTTTTAGACTGACTGGAATAAATCAGCCGTCTAGTTTGCTTTCATCTGGGAATCCTTTGTCTCGTACAACAAAGGTCCCGTCTGCCGATGAACCAGGGGATTTGTCCCCACATCACAGAATCCATCCGACGTCTGTCCAGACATTCCGTCTACAACTTCAAAGGCTGACTACCGCCTTGCAGACGGCTGGCGCTATTCTCCCGTCTCGAGCAACTACTTGTTAACAAAATGCCGACTGTGTGTAGACATTTGATGCGACTGATTTTGTTCCTCAGTCCTCTACTCATCAAAGGGTTGCCTGTTTTTGTAGACGAATGTCGGGTTTTTTTGTCATCGATCGAAACTATCAAGTTTTTCCGTGACAATCGTACAGGGATCAGACGTCCAGGAACCCATACACAGTGCAACCTAACGCTCTTCAAGAACTGCAGCAACCCATTTGACAAGGCAAGGGCAGACCTCCATGTCCAACAGAGTGTATATCAACCGACCATACCTTACCCTGTTATACGCATCCCCCAGGTTAAGAGCTACCGTCACAGTCTCTTATTTATGCTGGAAGCCCTCATAGACATTGTGTGTACAACGCAGAGGAACAGACAGATCAACACGGCCTGGAGAGAATGGTGCTGCAGGAAATGGCCAGAGGATCTGGCCAACAGTCAGCACTCTGAGGAAAGGAAAGCGGACACATAATACAGTCTGCTACTGGTGCTATTAGTACTAGTATTCTTCGCTGGCTGTTGAATATGAGGACGGTGCACATATGGGGTATCTCACTTCTGTGTATTGTTGGAAAAGTAATTGCCAGAATTGTTCTGCGCAGACTTCAAGTCCTAGGAGATCAAGTCTACCCCGAATCACAGTGTGGCTTTCGAAGGAACCGGTCTACCATTGATATGATATTCTCATTGCGACAAATGCAAGAAACATGCCGTGAACAGAATCAACCACTGTTTATTGCCTTCATCGACCTCACACAGGCATTTGATTTGGTCAGTCGTGAGGGTCTGTTCAAGGCACTAAAGAAGATTGGCTGCCCACCAACTCTTCTGTCCATTGTGGAATCGTTCCACACAGGCATGAAGGGTGTAATCAAGTTTGATGGTGCAACTTCTGAAGAGTTTGAAATCAAGAGGGGAGTTAAGCAAAGTTGTGTACTAGCTCCCACCCTCTTTGGAATATACTTTTTACTTCTTCTGAAATATGCCTTTCGTGATCAGGATGGTGGTATATACATTCACTCACGCTCAGATGGTGGCCTCTACAATGCTCACAGATTGAAGGCCAAGATCAAAATTAGGAGGGTACTGATCAGAGATTTGCTTTTTGCAGACGATGCTGCAGTTACGACCCACTCTGAGGAAGGATTATAATGTCTACTATCTGCATTCTCCAATGCTTGTTCTGAATTTGTTTTAACAATTAGCAAAAAGAAGACACAGATTATGTCACAAGGTGCACATGGAGTATCAGTGGCAAATAGCAAATTATCCCTAGATCAGGAAATCAACATCCGGATTGGTAAGGCAGCAACAACAATGAACAGGTTAAGAAAAAGAGTCTGGGATAACTGCAAGCTTACTGCCAAAACAAAAGTCCTTGTCTATCAAGCCTGTGTCCTTAGTACTCTTCTTTATGGCAGTGAAACCTGGACAACTTACTCACACCAAGAGAAACGTTTAAACAGTTTTCATATGCGGTGTCGGCGAAGAATTCTTGGTATTAAGTGGCAAGACAAAATCACAAATACTGAAGTATTGGAAAGATCAGGTTATGTGACGGTTTATTCCATGCTCAGTCTTCGTAGACTTAGATGGATAGGACATGTTAGGAGGATGGATGATGGTAGAATACCAAAGGACATCTTTTTTGGTGAATTACAGATGGGTAAGAGATATCAGGGTCGGCCTCTACTACGATACAAAGATGTGTGTAAGCGGGACATGAATGAAACAGGCAGTGATAATCCACATTGGGAGCAAGTCGCCGCTGAACGTGTTGCATGGAGGGCAAGGATCAGAAATGGAATAAAGACAAAGGAGAAAATTATTGCAGATAAGTCACACACCGAGCGTGTGAGGCGTAAAATGGTGCATGATGGTGGAAATGACCACGTGTTCACATCCACCCACTGTGAACGGACATTTACAGCGCGAATTGGCCTTATCAGTTACATTCGCTACCGTCATGGGTAAAAGTTATTATGCCTTTTTGAAGCACAAACTATCGTCTGTCAAGACGGCAAGGTGCCAATTGGGGGGGGGGGGGCACATATAGGAATGTCCCGAGAGCTTTAATGTGGGTTCGTGACTCGTCTCATTTCAACTCAATGCAATGAAATCGATCCGCTGCCTTTTAACCTCATGTCATGTGTCATCTTGTGCCATTGCTAGGTCACTGTACATGTAGCCGGTGACATGCCCCAGCTGTTCATTATTTGTCAACTGTTGGAATGGCTTTAATTTAAAGTAAACGACTCTTTTACACGCTTTGAGTGGCATTTGGCTTATGGTGCACGCCCATATTTCTATTGACCAATCAGCAATCGGTGGGTAATATTTCCCAAGTCAGTACCCAATTTAGCCTGGGTTCACCTGGGATCCCCGGTCTATTACCCCAAAAATGACAACAATGTTTATATCATACATAATAATAACATAATGGGTTAGCACTGTATACCTAACACCCATCAAGGCGTGTAAGAACAGGCTCTCCAGTATTATTTACCTTTCAATTACAGGCAATATTTTTTATCATTGCCGTCCACCTAGTGATTTTATTTTTGGAAGAGAATCTCTTGGTTTATATAAATTACTCAGAAGGCATCTCCGCATTAAAGGACTTTGTGAGGTGGTAAATATAATAAAGTAGAATAAGGACAAGTTTTGCTAGGGGTATTCAGTATGAATGGGGTCTAAAACCCAAACACGCCCTCTATAGGAATTAATATATTGGCTCGTAACCCCCAAGTATTGAACAAGGCAGAAAAGGGTGCAAGTTCAACACTAACATAAAAGAAATGTTTCCCATAGAAGGCTGGGAGATCCGGGAAGTTCTACCACAGACACCCGAGTACTAATCACTCTACCCAGAGGGTGTGTCTATGTGTAAGTGCCCCGCCCCACATTTAATCTCCCACATATATATAAACAATGACAAGTATCCACTGTCATGCACATCCACAGTATTATACAACAGAGGGACAACAATCAATGTTAGACGCAACAACTGGATTACATTGACAGAGGAAAAACAGCCACTGTTAGACAAAAACAGTACAATGACTCACTGTATTACATAACCGTAACAATAACTGGACTATAAACATAAATTTTGGAACAACAGGTTAACAATGAAGTAACTGCAAGGCTTGGTTAAACCAAACAAACAAACAATTGTATTGTGGAAAACATTTGGGTTCTGGAAAACCCTGTTGGCTACAATATGACATATACATGAAAGAATTATCATATTTCAGGCAATGCACACAAAGTATACAACCAAACAGAAGTCCCCAACATTATTTCCCCAAAAAAGGTTCACCTCAAATACATGTGTCAAACACAAAACAAGTAAATAATCCATACAAAGAAATAGATAAAGAAAATCTATCTAATCTGTCTCTAGAAATATCCTAGGGGTCTGATGATGACTCCCTCTCCCTCAATATCCACTAGAAAAAGTCTGGCCATAATCACACTCTCTATCATCCAGGAAAACAGCTGCTTTGCATATATCCACCTATTCAGAAAATTGGGGATTGCACACCCACACACACAGAACTTTCACTTCTGGGTCATATATCCATCGCGAAAAACATATAGGAGTAATCCATATGAATCCAATGTGGATATACTGTAATCTCTCAAGTCACAGTTGCTAAGTCATTGGGCTAGGAGCGTTCCAGGGTGATATAACAGACAGGTATAAATAAGTCTGAAGCATTCTGGCGTGGCGTGACACACAGGAGTCCATGTGATTGATTCGATCAGGATCAGGCACAAACACTTTCAGTATCTCTTTGGATGAGGAGTGACATCACATAATCCATTAGAATTTCCTGACAGAACTAACTTGAATTGGGCATGAATATTCCAGCCCCTTTCTCTGGGTTAAGATGTAGGTTATTCTTTCTTCAGTTGAATATACGACTTGATTGACGGGAGTTGGTAATGTGCTTGATTATCCATGTCTGGGAAATGATGGATGAGAAGATTCAAAGGAAGCTGGGAGTTCACCAAATCAGTTGGTAAATCCATACTGGTAAATGATGGTGAATTCCAGACTTATCCATGAGCCTCTGGAATATGACAGTTGAATGTGGAATTAGGCGGTGACTTTTAGAAGAGGTTATACTCTGTATCCATCTAGGCCAGGCATGCCTCGAAAAGCTTAACACCGTCTTTAAGTTCCCAGAGGTAGGGAATCAACTTCAGCATATTTAAAATCCGTTAAGTATCCAGGCATTGACATTCAGGTTCAGGGTGAGTAGCAGTAACCAGCACTCTTTGTAGAATATTAGAGGAGGCTGATATCCCAGTTTCCTGCCTCTAAATCCAAACAAGTTGACTATAAATCCAGTGCGAAGCATGGTGACTAGTGCCAATACTCCAGCCGGCATCTCTAGCGCCTATGTTGTGAAGAAAAAAACAGGGTCGATATACATTAGTAATACAACCCAAACTTCTGATAACAATGTATCATTATAAAACATACATTTATATGATGAATAACAGTGTATCATAATTAAAAATAGAGGGAACAAGGGGGAAGAAGAAGAAAAAAGGTGTAGCTAGTTCCCTAGCCCTTGTCGCCTACTGTAGAGTTTTGACCCACTCCAAAAGTGAGTAAGGTATCTACTCAATAGGTACATCTCTTCTTGACTGATACTGGAGCTTCCTGGGAGGTTTTCTTCACCTCCTAAATATGCAAACATCTTTTGATAGTACCGCTGTCACATCATGGAAAAAGTTCCTGAGACAATGTCCTCATGTACACAATTCATAAATCTCCTTTCCATAGTTACAAACAGCATTATGTGACTACCACTGACAAATGGCAAAAAGGCTAGCTACCCATCAGTCATCTCTTCTTGCATCATCCTCACCATCATCATCATCATCATCATCATCATCATCATCATCATCATGTGTTTGTCCCCAATGGGGGTGAAGTTAAAAGATCTACTTCAGCAGTAACATCATGAATAGAATATACATATGATATATATGATGAATAACAGAAAAACTTGTTAGACTTTTACTAAACATGGTATGAACTCTCTAGTGGGTATTACAACATCTCAAAGTAAAAACACAAGAGCAGGTGTCATTTCCCACTCCCTTAAGATGATATATAGATATATCATACCAAATGACAATCTTATAACATCATTTATTACAGCATCAAGCAGTAACAATCATGAGCATAAAAGGTAAAATACTCATAAAAGAGAAATCATGGGAATCTTTTCCCATACACTTGAGATTATGTATATCATACCACATGAAAATCCCATAACATCATTTATGAAAATAAAAGACTACAAGACAATCCCACCTCTGTATATTTACAACAATGTAAACAACAGATTAACTCCTAGTGCATGAAAACGTCAAGCAAGAATATCTCTCTCTATCTAACAAACTATTAAAGTTGTACACAGATGTGAAATAGTAATATTTCTCCCTCATAAGGGCCGAAATACAAAATATGCACTCAGGAAAAAACACTTTAAAACACAGAGACCAGTTGTGAAAAATAAGCATTTAGGAATAAAGTAAGTTCACAAAATCATCTCAGAAGATTGACTCATTGCAAGATTATCTTGTAAGCTTTATGAAGGCTGACTGGACAACATGGCGGTGTCTAGGCTGCGTGACGTAAACCAACCTTTCAATGAAAGCGATTCTCCTAATTTTCACACACACAACTTCAATCATGATATTAGTTGCCACAAAGCATTTCCTAATACATAACATGATATGTTGTATATAATATAATGCTCACCTAAAACGCACAGAATACGTAGCTAATAATTAACCCATTAACAATGGGTCACCCGCTACCATTGGAGAAACATGGCGATTGACCAGACCGCTTTGTCTACCAAGCCTTTGTCTAGATTAAGCCTGTGTTTCCGGGGCGCGGCCAATCATTTAACTTAAAACGAAACGAAATTTCGTTTTGTTAATTTTCCCGTCGAATTTTTAATAGCCTCGTGCCTGCAGGTAGCGCATCCTAGCAACGTCTGCTGGAAAAGACTGCGAGATGATGACATATATATCACAAGTCTCCCCCCTAGACAGGTCTATCCACCTAGACAGAGCTGCTACATTCATCCACAGTCTTCCACCTTCTTAATCTGATGCATTTGGTCTTCCAGGTCCTCCAATTATGCTTTACATTTAATCACTATTGTAGAATAATCTCTCCGTGCCACATTCATGTTTCTACTTGCCAAGACAACTGGACATAACATTGAAGATTCATCTAGCTTCGCTTGAAGAAGTGTAACTCTCTCCACTGTTGTCAGCATTCCATTGAAATATGAGTGGACGTTGAGATCTCTATATGAGGTATTGGTTCCACTGCAATCGAACCAATTTCTCGACGTTTGAACGAAGATATAAAGCTTCGACAACCGTTTCATTAGCAATAAGAATATCATCCTTAAAATATGCTAACAGCAGGATCTCCTCCTTCAAATCAGTCATAGTGGCATACTGAACTGGGTAAGTATAACTAGCACAGGTGTAGGTTCATTTGCTTTGAGGCCAAATCTACGAAAAGTCCTGGCTCGTTTATAAGTCCATCCGCTCTTTATACTGACTAGAATGAGTTACCGGCATTTATTCTCTCCCCTCCAACACGTATACGTTGCTTTCCTGGTGAAAATAGCGAGCAATTCTGCGTCGATTGTCGTAGATTGATCGTCATCTGCCTCCAAATATGTTGTAGACAATTTCCACCCAAGCACCGTTAAGTAGATGTAATAACATTGCACATAGCTGTATCACCATCCACATTATATTCAGTTCATGGATAAATTTAAAGCCGTAGGTGGTCCCTGTAATAGTCATCCGAACAACCAAGTTGTCGGTACACTCCCAGTTTACTGATGGGTTACCTTACTTGTAAGCAATGAAAGCCACAGGTATAAATATATCCCTCTATTCTGGTGTTTCCTGAGTTAACTTCCTCAAGATAAAAAAAAATCAGGGCACCTTTAAGTTTCTCTCCAGGTCTGTTCGTAACCGATTAATACGGAGAACAATGAATCTGTTGAAACTGGAAGAGTTTGAAAGCTTTTCCTTCTGAACTGAAATATATTACTAGTTAGACTCCCTAGAAGAAATACTAAACTAGTAAAAAGTCAAGCAACTCTCAGCCAATGGCTTCCAAGTGCTTGAAAAGTATAGTCCTTTCTATAGCCCAATCTAGCATGGTCTATGAATAAAAATAAGAATAAGGCGTCCTACTCTTCATCTGTCGAGAGGTACGTCACCAACAACCATAATTTAATAGTTGTATAAATAGGGCTATCTCCTAGAGCACCAAAATAGTTTGATGTTTTTGGAGAAAAATCCTGACTTTAAGAACATAATGTGACAACTAGCAAGCTGTCCCTAGTCTTTCAAGTCAGTACAAGCAACATGCAAAATGAGAGCTAACGCTGCCCGAGCCTGTTACTAATTCTCTGATGAGAATAAAATTGGGAATGTCGCAGATGAGGACCATATTTCCTGTTTTCTGACATCAAAAAATTTTCCGAGATACTGGCAGGTTTTTTTCGGTAGCTCTTAACTTCCTATGACATCCCAATAAAAAATAACAGGGTAAATTTACGGTCGAAACCATATCCTTCTTTCGCCAATCACACAACGACGTATGCTTCTCTGTCACTGGTAATGCCAGAGTGACTAGCTTGTCAAAGGGGCCCTGTAATTCAATTGCTTTCACTCACATAGTAAATAGATCTTTGTTCACTACAGAGTTACAACAACCGAATAATAAAATTGACCAGTGCCATTTCTGACACATGGACAATAAAAGATCTGTTATGAATACCAGACCCTTAAACTGAAAGCGTTGAATAGGCGTCTTTATGTCCTTATAGGAATCATCAGTGTCAATCTATCTACTCTCAGTATTTCCGAACATGTTATGCATATGGGGTGGAATATAAAAATCCACTGTTTCCCGCTTGGCGGCTACGAATACTGCAATTTAAACAATATTCATACTCCTTCCATTATACATGTCGGATAAAATTGTAGGTGGAGTATTGGCCCTAACATTAAGTCAACTTAATTGGTTATTGTTATTTTCCCCTGATGTTCTAAAATCTCATTTATGCATGTAGTGTCCCACTTAATTAAAGATATCTTTACTGAATTCTTTAAAAAAAAATTTTGGGGTGCTATATCCTATCTGTCTCAGCCATTAAAAATTTTTTTGGATTTCTCTGTTGCTTTGGGTAAGTTTCAATAGTACATGACCCCAACAAACAGAGCATGCACAAAATAAAATGGCAATATATGACAACATAGTTAAACAGCCCAGGATTCATATGTGGGTCTATGCAAAAATGAGGACATATAGTACAGTAATATATTTATCATACTACCAAAATATACTAATCAAGAACATCCCAGAGTAACAATAACATCTAACATCAACATCACACAAAATCAATCAAGAATTCCTGACATCCTACCAGAAATAATCCTATATGGGTTAACCATCCCAGAGACCTTATTTTATGAGGTCCTATACAAGGAAAAGGTCTCCCACCAAAAGGATACAAAATACATGAGTTAACCATTCTCATATACAAACATTAACACAGGTTTCTATTTCTAGAATAAAGACATCACCTGTGAACATAGTTGAAACACAACAAACAATACTTGTGATTAAGACACCATAGGTTCATAAAACTTGTGTCTAAGCCCATACTTGTGAACATCAGCCACCAATTAGTTGTAAAGTCTCAACTTGAGAGGTAGACATGGGTACAAATTTTCTGGGCAACGCCCACACTCATGGCATGGGGTAAGGGTTCAAAATTCCGCGACGAGCGCCCACTTGTGAGGTGGTAAATATAATAAAGTAGAATAAGGACAAGTTTTGCTAGGGGTATTCAGTATGAATGGGGTCTAAAACCCAAACACGCCCTCTATAGGAATTAATATATTGGCTCGTAACCCCCAAGTATTGAACAAGGCAGAAAAGGGTGCAAGTTCAACACTAACATAAAAGAAATGTTTCCCATAGAAGGCTGGGAGATCCGGGAAGTTCTACCACAGACACCCGAGTACTAATCACTCTACCCAGAGGGTGTGTCTATGTGTAAGTGCCCCGCCCCACATTTAATCTCCCACATATATATAAACAATGACAAGTATCCACTGTCATGCACATCCACAGTATTATACAACAGAGGGACAACAACCAATGTTAGACGCAACAACTGGATTACATTGACAGAGGAAAAACAGCCACTGTTAGACAAAAACAGTACAATGACTCACTGTATTACATAACCGTAACAATAACTGGACTATAAACATAAATTTTGGAACAACAGGTTAACAATGAAGTAACTGCAAGGCTTGGTTAAACCAAACAAACAAACAATTGTATTGTGGAAAACATTTGGGTTCTGGAAAACCCTGTTGGCTACAATATGACATATACATGAAAGAATTATCATATTTCAGGCAATGCACACAAAGTATACAACCAAACAGAAGTCCCCAACATTATTTCCCCAAAAAAGGTTCACCTCAAATACATGTGTCAAACACAAAACAAGTAAATAATCCATACAAAGAAATAGATAAAGAAAATCTATCTAATCTGTCTCTAGAAATATCCTAGGGGTCTGATGATGACTCCCTCTCCCTCAATATCCACTAGAAAAAGTCTGGCCATAATCACACTCTCTATCATCCAGGAAAACAGCTGCTTTGCATATATCCACCTATTCAGAAAATTGGGGATTGCACACCCACACACACAGAACTTTCACTTCTGGGTCATATATCCATCGCGAAAAACATATAGGAGTAATCCATATGAATCCAATGTGGATATACTGTAATCTCTCAAGTCACAGTTGCTAAGTCATTGGGCTAGGAGCGTTCCAGGGTGATATAACAGACAGGTATAAATAAGTCTGAAGCATTCTGGCGTGGCGTGACACACAGGAGTCCATGTGATTGATTCGATCAGGATCAGGCACAAACACTTTCAGTATCTCTTTGGATGAGGAGTGACATCACATAATCCATTAGAATTTCCTGACAGAACTAACTTGAATTGGGCATGAATATTCCAGCCCCTTTCTCTGGGTTAAGATGTAGGTTATTCTTTCTTCAGTTGAATATACGACTTGATTGACGGGAGTTGGTAATGTGCTTGATTATCCATGTCTGGGAAATGATGGATGAGAAGATTCAAAGGAAGCTGGGAGTTCACCAAATCAGTTGGTAAATCCATACTGGTAAATGATGGTGAATTCCAGACTTATCCATGAGCCTCTGGAATATGACAGTTGAATGTGGAATTAGGCGGTGACTTTTAGAAGAGGTTATACTCTGTATCCATCTAGGCCAGGCATGCCTCGAAAAGCTTAACACCGTCTTTAAGTTCCCAGAGGTAGGGAATCAACTTCAGCATATTTAAAATCCGTTAAGTATCCAGGCATTGACATTCAGGTTCAGGGTGAGTAGCAGTAACCAGCACTCTTTGTAGAATATTAGAGGAGGCTGATATCCCAGTTTCCTGCCTCTAAATCCAAACAAGTTGACTATAAATCCAGTGCGAAGCATGGTGACTAGTGCCAATACTCCAGCCGGCATCTCTAGCGCCTATGTTGTGAAGAAAAAAACAGGGTCGATATACATTAGTAATACAACCCAAACTTCTGATAACAATGTATCATAATAAAACTTACATTTATATGATGAATAACAGTGTATCATAATTAAAAATAGAGGGAACAAGGGGGAAGAAGAAAAAAAAAGGTGTAGCTAGTTCCCTAGCCCTTGTCGCCCACTGTAGAGTTTTGACCCACTCCAAAAGTGAGTAAGGTATCTACTCAATAGGTACATCTCTTCTTGACTGATACTGGAGCTTCCTGGGAGGTTTTCTTCACCTCCTAAATATGCAAACATCTTTTGATAGTACCGCTGTCACATCATGGAAAAAGTTCCTGAGACAATGTCCTCATGTACACAATTCATAAATCTCCTTTCCATAGTTACAAACAGCATTATGTGACTACCACTGACAAATGGCAAAAAGGCTAGCTACCCATCAGTCATCTCTTCTTGCATCATCCTCACCATCATCATCATCATCATCATCATCATCATGTGTTTGTCCCCAATGGGGGTGAAGTTAAAAGATCTACTTCAGCAGTAACATCATGAATAGAATATACATATGATATATATGATGAATAACAGAAAAACTTGTTAGACTTTTACTAAACATGGTATGAACTCTCTAGTGGGTATTACAACATCTCAAAGTAAAAACACAAGAGCAGGTGTCATTTCCCACTCCCTTAAGATGATATATAGATATATCATACCAAATGACAATCTTATAACATCATTTATTACAGCATCAAGCAGTAACAATCATGAGCATAAAAGGTAAAATACTCATAAAAGAGAAATCATGGGAATCTTTTCC
Source organism: Cepaea hortensis (assembly GCA_963921405.1). Taxonomy (NCBI): domain Eukaryota; kingdom Metazoa; phylum Mollusca; class Gastropoda; order Stylommatophora; family Helicidae; genus Cepaea; species Cepaea hortensis. Next base: position 147,389,466 of record OY992878.1, on the reverse strand, counting down.
CATACACTTGAGATTATGTATATCATACCACATGAAAATCCCATAACATCATTTATGAAAATAAAAGACTACAAGACAATCCCACCTCTGTATATTTACAACAATGTAAACAACAGATTAACTCCTAGTGCATGAAAACGTCAAGCAAGAATATCTCTCTCTATCTAACAAACTATTAAAGTTGTACACAGATGTGAAATAGTAATATTTCTCCCTCATAAGGGCCGAAATACAAAATATGCACTCAGGAAAAAACACTTTAAAACACAGAGACCAGTTGTGAAAAATAAGCATTTAGGAATAAAGTAAGTTCACAAAATCATCTCAGAAGATTGACTCATTGCAAGATTATCTTGTAAGCTTTATGAAGGCTGACTGGACAACATGGCGGTGTCTAGGCTGCGTGACGTAAACCAACCTTTCAATGAAAGCGATTCTCCTAATTTTCACACACACAACTTCAATCATGATATTAGTTGCCACAAAGCATTTCCTAATACATAACATGATATGTTGTATATAATATAATGCTCACCTAAAACGCAGAGAATACGTAGCTAATAATTAACCCATTAACAATGGGTCACCCGCTACCATTGGAGAAACATGGCGATTGACCAGACCGCTTTGTCTACCAAGCCTTTGTCTAGATTAAGCCTGTGTTTCCGGGGCGCGGCCAATCATTTAACTTAAAACGAAACGAAATTTCGTTTTGTTAATTTTCCCGTCGAATTTTTAATAGCCTCGTGCCTGCAGGTAGCGCATCCTAGCAACGTCTGCTGGAAAAGACTGCGAGATGATGACATATATGTCACAGACTTATAGAGTCCAACATTTTCTGTCACGTGTCTTCACGGTGCACGCAAACAGGATTCTTCCAGCACACCTCTTGTTGTTGTCCACCCTTATTTCACGCTCTTTCGGCCACAACGTCTTATCTTGACCTCAGCAAAGTTTATCTTTTGTTGTTGTCCACCCACATTTCACGCCCTTTCGGCCACACCGTATATCTTGACCTCAGCAAGTGTCAGGATGCTGAAGGCGTTCAATTAAAACATATAAAGTTAGTTGCGTACCCTTTACAGGACTTGGCAGTCAACTCCAGCATTTTATTTTTGCTATTTGTGATGCCTGGGCAACTTTATCTTCAGTAGTTTGCCGTTGCTTTCTGAACGACCTCATACCATTGTATGTAAACCAGTGGAAGGCGTCCGCTTCCACATCGCCTGCAGCTTGTGGTTCGAAAGCGGTATGCGGGATGAGGAATTGCATTCCTAACCCCTTCGCAACAGAAGGCAGGTCAATCTGGCTACATAGGAATTTAGTCAGGGTGGTAATCGTTGACGGTCACTCTTTTCATAGTTAAACAACAGAGAAGGGCCCTTTTATATATGCCTTGGGGTGGGGGTGGGGGGGGTGGGGGTGGTTATTGGGTAGATGGTGCTAACCCTATTGTTTTATAATTACATATAATGTAGACATTGTCTTCCTTTTGCTCCCCCCCCCCCCCGGACTCCCATCTTTCAGCCTAGTGCATCATTTAACAAGGAAATTCATAAATAAACACATAAATACACCTGGATTGTTTGGCGTTCATAGAAGTAGAAGCTTAAGGACACAATAGACAACGTAGAAATTTAAATCTATGCAGCTAGTGCTCGACTTACGACCACGATAGGTTCCGACAGACCGGTCGTAACACGATTTGGTCGTAAGTTGAGTACGCTATGTGTACAGTAATGTAAAGTGATGTTATAAAAATATGTAAGTTACATTATATCATAAATTTCTTTAATTATTATTATAAATCATAATTTTCGATGTTCATTTTGTGCCATTTGTATCATCTCTACACCATTTTGTTTCTTATTTTTACATCGTCAGGTTTAAGAAAAAACACTGCATTAACTGTACATGTACAACTGGTTTAATATTTGTAAAACATACAAAATACAGTTGTGGAAAATACTATAGGAAACATTTTCCCAATCGCAAAACACATCAAGTTGTCATTAACATCAAAATATATAAACATGTACGAAACATTTTATTGGCCACTGGTGCTTGGCTCCGGTTAGCGGGGTAGGGGTATCCCCTATCAAAGGAGATGTAAGACGCCTCCTTTCCACCGTTAGTCTACGGGACACCCTTGGGCAAGGTGGAGTACCCGTTTAGCCCCCCGATCAGGGTTACGTGAAGCCATGGAAGCAGGTGGTGGATGGAGTGTGAGAGCAGCCGACAGATTGTTGTTGGTTATGGTCTTGCACTCTGCGGCGATAGGCAGATGATCTCATCAGTAGAGACAATGGCTATGGCCACCGACTAATACAGTCACTGCCCAGAAGGAAAGCAATGGCAAACTACCTTCTGCAAAACTTGCCAAGAAACCATAGCAACCATGAAAGAAAACATAATAAGAAAGAGATCTGGTGGCGAGACCCCCAGGCCAGGCAGATCAGATAACACTGGGGAAGAGTATGACACAGGGACCAGTACTAGTAATCGTGATCACGGAGTTAATCCTGACTGTGTTACCAAGGAAATCCCCTGTGTCAGACTAAGAAACAGAGTGAGAATAGCAACGTGGAATGTGAGAAGTCTGTATGAGGGAAAGCTTAAAGTAGTGTGTGATGAGATTGGGAGGTTAAACATTCAAATTTTAGGAATTAGTGAACATCGCTGGAGCGGCAAGGGACATTTTACAACTGAAAATTGAAGTATTTTCATTTATTCTGGTAGAGACGTCGGAGGCCAGAGTGGAGTGGCATTTTGTTTAGATAAGACAACTGCAAAATCTTTAATGGGATATAATCCAGTTAGTGATAGAATCCTCACTATTAGACTTAAAGGCCGTCCAAAAACACAACTCTCATACAGATATATGCACCTACATCAACATCAGAGGAGGACGAAATTGAAGATTTTTACAACACACTACAAGACACATTAAATAAGATTGGTCATAATGATATAACAATAATAATGGGAGATTTTAATGCAAAAGTTGGTGCAGGAAGAGCTGAAAATGAGAGACACGTTTTAGGAAAATTTGGATTAGGAAATAGAAATGATGCAGGTGACAAATTAATTGAATTTTGCACAGAAAATGAGTTAACGATAGCCAACACGCTTTTTAAACACCATCCAAAAAGACTCTTCACGTGGAAGTCTCCAGACAATATTACCAAAGATCAGATAGATTATATTTTAATACAAAGAAGATGGAGATCAAGCATAACATCTGCAAAAACCCTACGTAGTGCAGACTGTGATACAGATCATCAGTTATTAGAAGCAGATCTGAAATTAAAACTCAAAAAGCTTATCCGAGGACCAAGGCCACTTCGTTTTGATCTCACAAAAATACCGGATGCATACACTGTAGAAGTTAGGAATCGCTTTGGGGTCTTGATGTCTGTACAAGAAGAAATGACACCTGATGAACTGGCAGTACAAGCTAGAGATATCTTGATAACTGCAGCCAAAGATTTAATTCCGACCAAGAAAAAGCATTTTAAGCGTTGGATTACATCAGACACATTAGAATTAATACAACAACGAAGGGAACTTAAACAGAAAGGAGGTGAATCCGATAACGGCAGGATGAAGTATAAATCTTTAACTCGAGAAATAAGAAAGAACACAAGAAAGGACAAACATCCATATATACAAGATTGCTGTACCAGAATAGAGCAATATCATAAGACTGGAAGAGATTATGAAATGTTCAAAGAAATGAAGTTATTGACAAGAAATGTTCAACCTCAATTGAATGTTATCTGTGACAAGATGGGAAATACCTTAACAGAATCTAGACAAATTCTAGAAAGATGGCAGGAGTAGTAGACACCTTGCAGTCTTGACAGACTAAAGTATGTGAGTGGAATATGGCCAATATTCCATCACAATGTCTGGGCAGAGCTTCAGAGATCATGTGATGCCCAAACGACATGACCCCTCCCTCGGCCTAGTCTTGTGTATTCCAGAGGAATGGGTAACCAATACGTCTGGCACAAGGTAGGCTGCAGACGCTGGCGGCTCAGCGTCAATCCACCGAGACCTCACCACCACGAGCCGGTGGCGAGTTATGGCCAGACCCTGACACCCAAGGGACACGGCTTAGAGACGTTCAGCCATGCCCCACAGGTGAGGGCCTCGTACGAGCCCGGACCATGAGGGCGCGCACATCTGTCAATCACAAGTGTCCGGACCTGTGTAAAGCGTGCACTATCGTCAGACTCCCCACCTGACTTATAGCGGTCCCCGCGACCAGCGGGAATAGGTCCGCCATAGCTACCGCAGGAGATATTGCCTGTCTATTTGCAAGCAAATCTCCCATACTTCCACTGTGCGGATCTCGCGACCAGCGAGAATAGGCCCGCCGGAGATTTGCTCGTCTGCTGCGAACAAATCTCTACCGAGAGACTGAATAAGTAAAGAAACGAGTAAGTAAAGAAGTACTGCAGTGGAATGTATGATATGAGTGACAGTGAGGATATGAATGAGATACATGAACCAATGACGGCAGAGACAGAACCTGAACCCTCATTAGATGAAATTGCTTGGGCTATAAAGAACCTGAAGAATGGTAAATCACCTGGATGTGATGAGATACCAGCTGAACTAATTAAAGCGGGAGGAGAAGAAAGCATACACATATATCATGCATTATGTACAAAGATTTGGAAATATGGTATATGGCCAAAAGATTGGAAGAGAACTATCTTCATTCCAATACCAAAAAAAAAGGGCAACCTGAAATAATGCACCAACTATAGAAGTGTTGCCCTGATCAGTCATGCAAGTAACATTCTTCTAAAAGTCATAATGGGAAGACTTCGTAAGAAAATGGAAGAAGAAATTAACGTAGTTCAAGCTGGATTTAGACAAGGAAGAGGAACAAGAGATCACATATTCAACATGCGTTTAATATAGAGAAGTGCAGAGAATTTAATGTAAACCTATTCTCATGTTTTGTGGATTATTCAAAAGCATTTGACTGTGTACAACATCAGAAACTTTGGGAAATCATGAGGAATATGGGCTTTCCATCACATGTAGTACAACTCATAAAAATGCTCTATCTAGACCAACAAGCAGCAGTTAGAATAGATGGCGAGGCATCAGATTGGTTTGACATCAAGCAAGGAGTCCGTCAGGGCTGCGTGCTGTCACCCTATTTGTTTAACCTGTATGCCGAAAATATAATGAGAAATGTAAGAGATGATATAAACAGGGAGCCATATGATGCCCTAAATATTGGCGGTCATGACATACCGGAGATTCGATATGCTGATTATACAGTATTACTATCCACAACACAGAATGGCATAGAAAACCTAATAGTTTCAACCCAATTGAATAGTGAAAATCACAACTTATATCTTAACATAGCAAAAACAAAGATAATGCATACAGATAAAACTACTATGGAGAAAGAAATATACATTAATGGGGAAAAATTGGCGGTAGCGGAAATTTTTAATATCTTGGTTCATTGATTACCAACAACAGTGACACAATGAAAGAAATTAAACGGCGACTATCAATTGCTCTTCAAAGACTAAAACAGCTGAATATATTATGGAGTGGGACAGATAGAAGTACAAAAATTAGATTCTTAAGAGCATGCATCTTTCCCATTGCAACATACGCCTGTGAGACATGGACACTTACTAAACAAGCTGAACAGCGCATAAACGCCTTTGAATATAAATGTTATAGACGAGTTCTAAGAATATCTTGGGTAAAGAAAAGAACAAATGCATCCATACTTCAAGAGTTGAATATTGAAGAAGGTTGGCTATTAAAGACGATAAAACAAAGAAAATTGAAATATTTTGGTCACTTGAAACGTCACGAAAGTTTGGAGAGAACAATAATGGAGGGTTATATGCCTGGGAAGAGAGGAAGAGGAAGGCCAAAGAGAAGATGGGTGCAGGATGTGGCGGATGATCTCCAGATGGGTGTATCAGATGCGGGACATATTGCTTATGATCGAGAGGTTTTCCGGAAGGTTGTTATGGGAGCGAGGTTCTGCAAAGGACATGCTACTGAATGAATGAATGAATGGTTCTTGGCTGCAGATCATTAATGTCGTCATCTAAGGCAGGAACTGGGGGTACCGGAGTTGGTTTTTTCATAAACATGGTGAGCTTTGTCTGAATTGTATGTTTCTTTTTTTTTCATCATAAATTTTACGATACGGACGAAACACATCGTGCGCCATCCGTTCAATCCTTGCAAATCGTTCGATGTTTGGGTCCATTGCTTCGAAATGCATAAGAAGTTTATTCAGTAAAGATAAACCTTCTGATAATCCCTTAGTGGTGAACTTTGTTTCTGGCTCATCCTCTTCTTTCTTGGCTTCTCTTCTTTCTTCTTCCGCCACTCTTTCTTCTTCCAGTTCGATTAACTCTTCATTTCTAAGTTCTCCGGATTCTTTGTCTAGCAACTCTTCGACATCTTCAATTTCACACTTCAAAGAAAGGTCTTTGGCGAGTTTTACTATTTTTTCCCGAATCGTTTCAAGTTCATGTTCACTGTAAAATCCATGAAAATCATTAACATAGCGCTTAACACAATTTTTCCAGATGCCATTCATGCACTTTGTCGCCACAGCCTCCCAGGCGGTAGCGATATTCTTGATACACATTAAAATGTTGTAGTGTTTCCAAAACTCTCGCAATGTTAGTTCTGAGTCAGCATCTATTGCGGATATTGCTTGAACGAAGGTGTGTGAGTGTGACCGTGTTATTTCTTAGAAATTGATGATGCCGGCTAGCAGAATAGCATCATCATAGCATCATGCCTCCCTTTCCTTAGTTAACGACCGCCGATGATTGCAGACAACACCGTCCGACTGATAATTGAGGCAGAAATAAATCTGAAATCTAATATGGCTAGTGATTGTGGTCGTAAAGTCGAATGGTCGTAAGTTGCATAGGTCGTAAGTCGAGAACTAGCTGTAGTTATAGAACAGGATTCGAACTTGTCACCTCCAAATGACGACACCGCCTTGCTGCAGGAACACGTGTACTTCGACGAACGACCAACTAGACTAGTGGTTCTCAACCTTTTTTTGGCTAAAAAAAAATCATAAGACGTTGTGGCCGAAAGGGCGTGAAATAAGGGTGGGCAACAACATGAGGTGTTCTGTCTTGCTAAATCCGTCGCTGAGAAATGTTTAAGTCCTGTTTGTAAACATTTCTTGGAAAGGCGGGAAAAACCGTAAACTATTCACTACGAATGTGTCGCACTACTTTACCATATGTTCAGAACGTCATTCCCCCCCCCTTGGAATTTCCTCCCTATACCCTCTTGGAATTTCCTCCCTATAAATCCCGTCCCCCCCCCCCCCCGTCCGTTTCCCCCCCCCCCCGATCCTTACACAGTATACATAAAAATGGAAGCTAAATTTAATAACACATACTAGAACAAGTCTAGACATCTACATAAAACGTGATTTGCGGGTCTACTTACGTTATAAAACGAATTTCATTAGGGCGAGAAGTACAGAACTATAAAATTTAGAGGGAAAAACAATATCAAATAACTGGTTCTTGTATTAATATTAATGCGACCTTAAAATAAATACCCCCCCCCCCCCTTTGGGTGGGGGGAGGGGGGATTCCCCACTGGTTGAGAACCACTGAACTAGACACACTTATGAAATGAGTATGTATGTGTGTGTTGTCCTTGTTTTTGTTGTTTTTTTTGTTGTTTTTTGCGCTCGCTCGCTTTGAACTCAAGTATAGTCCCTGCACGATACTTCTAGTAGCACTGGAATAAATTGTGCGTGTGGATTAGCTTTCCCTATAACCAGTGTCAGATCGTAATTAATAGTTTACGTCTTTTACCGTCTTTCCAAGAAATGTTTACACATAAGACTTAAACATTTCTCAGTGCCGGATTTAGCAAGACGGGGCATGTTTTCAACCCACTCACGGTGTTGTTACCTTTGTTGCTTAGGAATTGTATTGATCACTCATGTTGCTATTTTATATTCACACGACAAGTGAATAACCAATCATATGACAGGGCTTCAGCTGTTGAGAAACATTACAAGATACACATTATACATATATATATACAGCAAGTTCTAGGGTATTGGTGTCCTTTCACACTGCATGCACAAAATTGAGTAAATTAACATTTTGTGTTCTCACTCATCAGAAAGTAAGCAGTATTTATTTTTTTTCAACATGCATTACTTATTATATATATATATATATATATATATATACGCTTAGTTTTAAACTTTTAATATAGGTAATTAAACAGTATGAACATTTTCATTTTGAATTTGTAGCTAATTAGGATGTGTAGTAGAGCTATTAATGTGTGGCTAGCCACGTTGTAATTAATAAACTTCCCCATAACCTTCGTTTCTCAAGAGAAATCTTGAGACATTATTCTAACAAACAGGCACTAAATTAAAATAGAGAATAAATTTGTAAAATGGTCAAGGTGTGATGAAATCGGTGAGTTGGATTAAATTAAAACCTCGTGGATCAGTTGTATGAAGACAGACATCCTGTGTGAGTAATTTCCGGACATAAATTACGTAGACTTTGAATTTATTTAGATTTTAGGGCTATTCCAAGTTCAACTTCTGATTGGCTGGTTAAAACCAAACCGATTGCCATAGCGACACTCTTCATTGTTTGCATCATTCGGTAGTTTTTGGGGGTTTTTTTAAGCTCACTTCACATCAACCTACAGTCGCATTTGTTCAGTGGTTGAAGACTCACGAACGTATAAACATGGACACGGTTATTGCCTTTCCCGCTAGCTGTGAAATTCGTGGCGTGGTTATTTTCTTTCAAGCAGAAAGTCAAAATGCTGCTGAGATCCATCGTGTGTACGGTGATAACGTGATGAGTGACAGTTCTGTGAGGGATTGGTGCAGGAAATTCAGGGATGGGCGTAAAGATGTGAATGATGTGGGTGGACAAGGACGACATTTAAGTGTGACAGATGAGCTCATCCAAATAAGTCGACCAAGTCATAATGGAAAAGCGCAGTTTCACAATTTTAGATCTTTCTACAGAATTTCCACACATTTCTAGGATTTGTCTGTTTCGAATTGTCACAGAGAGGTTAGGATATCACAAATTATGTTTACGGTGAGTACTAAAGCAAGTGACTGACGTCTACAAAGCGAAAAAAATTGGCTCAGCTTTGACGTTCCCTCTGTACTAGGAAGAAGGTGGGGGGGGGGGGGAGGTGCATTTCTCCACAAAATAGTGACTGGGGACGAGATATGAGTTCCCTTTGTGAATGCAGAGACGAAGGAACTGTCAAAACAGTGGATGCATACTCATTCTCCAAACAAGCCCCAAAAAATTAAAGCAAACATTTTCGTAACGATGGTACAGTTTTCTGGGACCGCAAGGACATTTTGTTGACGGAATTCATGAAACACAGGGGCTAAAATTAAGATAGAAGTTTATTGTCAAACACTGGAGAAGCTTCGTCGGTCGATCCAAAACAAAAGGTGCGGAATGCTCACCAGTGGCGTCATTATCCTGCACGACAACGCGCTGCCTCACACAGCTGTCACACAACGGCTTTACTTGAGCAGTTTCAGTTGGAAATTGTCAACCCCCTTCCCCCCTTCCGTTACAGCCCGGACTTGGTACCAAACGATTATCATTCTCTTCCGCAAGATAGTCTGGCTGGCTACCCAGCGCTTCGACACCACCGAGGAGCTCATGGATGGAGTCACAACTGGCTAAGTACCCTGACGGCGCCGTTCCTTAACGAGGAGTTGCAAAAAACAAAAAAAATCATGCCACGGTACAAGACGCTGAATTTAGGTCGTGACTATGTTGAAAAGTAATGCAGTGGTGTAACTGTTGTATGTGTTTAGATGTTATTGTCAATTTGTTGGAGTGATTTTGGAATAGCCAGCGTATATAACAGTAAGGGAGTTAGCTTAGTAGTGGAGAGTTAATGAATGCTGCGCATTCATTAACTAGTGGGAAATCATAGTTGGTGAACGTGTGTGCACGAATGGGTCGAGGTATCCAGGGGTTGCACACACGTCACTTGGGATTTGGGATTCAACTAGGAAAACAGAAAACATGTCCGTAATTACCATCACCAGTTTGAAGATGTATCATTTCAACCAATAAACGCATGTTTATATAACAGACGAGACTTGTCCACTATATCGACACGAGCCTTCCACTATACACAGCCTTATCATATCACCTGTACTGTTATACAGGCTGTTTTGGTGCCGTCGACCTCAAGATCTCCAACATGGATCGTCGCGGAGATTGTTGACTCAAGCGAAGATTTGTTTTGTCTGCGTCTGGAGACGGATGTTGTAGGTTTTCTCGAGTAGATTATGAGAGACGCAGCAACTGAAAGCCCGCCCAGGGGTAGTTGTTGTGATTTCCCGGTGTTTGCTAAGGGGATCTTAGTCAAGGTCAGGAGATTTGCTAATCTTGTTTCATAGAGAGACCGATATTTTTTGATATACCTGACTCACCAATATACAGTGCCTTGATCGCTGACATACGCTGCTTTTTGTTGAAGTCAAGAATTGCTGTTTTAAATCGAAATTTTTAAATGATGTCGTCACCGCTAGATGCATCTTACAACTTGTAAATTAACCTTGTACCTCGGGAAATAAATTATGTCTACAGCCGAACGATCAGCTCCAATTGGAACAGCGAAATATCGAGGATGATAAAATTTATGAGCGTGGTCTCAGCTCACTGGACTGTCTGAGGTTGAATCAAGGTCGATTTTCACTTTCTGGACCACTGAATTTCTCGAATCAAGGTCAACAGTCACTTCAGCTAAGTGAAGACATCGAATATGTTCAACTTGTCTCAAATCAAATTTGTTTCAATTGATTTGAACTGACCGTTCCACTGCCATTGTCGATTGGAACTTCTTTCATCAAGATTGTCGATTGGAACTTCTTTCATCAAGATTGTCGATTGGAACCTCTTTCATCAAGATTGTCGATTGGAACTTCTTTCATCAAGATTGTCGATTGGAACCTCTTTCATCAAGATTGTCGATTGGAACCTCTTTCATCAAGATTGTCGATTGGAACTTCTTTCATCAAGATTGTCGATTAGAACCTCTTTCATCAAGATTGTCGATTGGAATTTTTTTCATCAAGTTTGTCGATTGGAACCTCTTTCATCAAGTTTGGGTAATGGATAATTTTAGGTTAATTAATAACATACTCAATTGAACAGAATATTTCTTGCTGCTTACTTTAAAATAATATTGTCTTAAAATATTAGTATATTATATTGCTTGGTACTTTCCATTATAGATTTTTTTAGGATGGAGGCCCAGGATTTTTCTCAAGTACTGAGTGAAGTTGGTGGGGCAATATCATAGACTTTGCAAGGTTTCTCAAACGGAAATTAGTTTATTAATTAGAAAAATTGATTGATGTAATTTACAAATATTGCAGCATTGCAAAGAATGAGGCTTCGTTAACTCAGGTACTAAGAAGCATATAGAAGAAGATATTGTTTTTAGGCTGAGATAGCATAAAGAGTAAAAATGCACCTGAGCAGAGACTTAGGACGCGTGACTGCATGGTTAGGAGAGTTAAAGGTGGCAGTCAGCGAGGTAGAATGTTTCGTACACTGGTTACAGAGTAAAACAACTAATGTAGGAAACAATGAGATAAAAAGGAACAACAAGAATAGCCGAGGACAGCCACTAGTTAATGAAAATAGAGGGCAGTATAGAAGCATTTACGTTAATCCAAATATGACTAGGGTTAGGAGCTGGTATAATGATCAAGGATACAGAAATGGGCATGAGAGAGACTGTTCTAGGAGTTGGCCATCCTATACTGTAAGCGCTAGAAAAAGACGTGACGAATGGTTTGAAAAAAGACAAAGACAATATCTAAACTCAAGTGTAGAAGACAGAGTTGAACCTGTAAATAAAATACAAACTAATCCTAAAATGGTTGCGAATGTGACTAGTGGACAGGAAAAGAAGACGACGGTATTAGTGAAAAAAATAAACCGAGAGACACAGACGCAGGCAGGTAATACGATAGAAAATAGTACGCAGACTCAGGTAGATATTATAGAGAAAAATACCCAAGTGCAACCGACTAAGAAAATAGTAAGGGGAACGCAGACTATTAAGACGCTAGAAGTTGCAGCACCACCTCAAGTGAAATTTGATAAGGTTGCGCCAGTCAAAATTAAAGAGGATGTTCCGGCAGAACGTAAGCCGCCGTTAAAACCAAGAAACACCAGGATGAAAATTAGAAAAACTGCTGGGACTAGGACTGCTGCGACCAGTCTATTAGTAAATGTAGGAGATGACACGACAGAGGCATCAGACTTGTCAGAGTGGGACGTTAAATGTATTCCCGACCGGAGGGGTGGTCCTAGAAGTAAGAAAATTGGCAGGGGTGATAGTTCCAACTATAAGGATGTTGCTTCCTCCTCTACAGCATATAGTAAACAAGCTGGGAGAACAACTATAGTTAGTGATTACTCAGAGGACGAAATAGGATGGTATAACCTATATAGGACCTGTTTTGAAAATAGTGAACAGACAGATACAGTAATGACGAGAACAGCAAGTAAACGTAGTAGAAAGAAGAATAGTAATAGAATTTATGACCATGAGACCTGAATACTTCAGGGACAGTTCGGCATTTAGTGATATGGAAAATGAGTGGTATGAAGAGAAACACACGCCAGTAATAGGAGACAATGAACTGTTTGACTTAGACACATTATATGGATAGTAGAGTTAAGTTTGAGCATAGTGAAGAAGAGAATTAGTTTAACTTGAGAGATGGGTGTTTTCCATTTTGATGGTGTTGCAGTAGGTAATATATGAACTTAGATGGTACGGTAGAAGGTGGAGGAAAATCACAATAGCTGATATATAACCGGCAGGTAGTTGGTAGTTGAGTATTAGAAGAACGAGAGTAGAGTCATGTAAACAAGGCGAGGAGTAATAGATTGGTTGGTGCAGATATATAACTAGAGATTGATCTGAAGAGATGTAGATTCTTGGCCGAGTGGTGAAATATTAAGCGTGGTTACGCGATGCTGAGACTTAAGTGGAGAGAAAAGATGGTGTTCATGAATACATAAGTGTATTGTCTTGCTTGTAGTAAGGAGAGAGTAGGTGATATGTGATGGATCTAGAACAAAATCGGGAAAATTCGTATAGAGAGACGCATTGTCTGAGATAGATGAAGTAACTTAGAGAGTTTGAAAGAATGGTCGTATTGTGTATTAGGTTGAGACGTCTGACATTCGAATTAACGTTTCGATCGTTGTTGTGGGGAAAAAGCAGATACAGTAGTGGGGGGCAGAGGTAAGATGAGACGAGCGTGCCTGATACGGAGGAAGGAAGAATATGAGAGAATACGAGGAAGTATGTAGCATTGCCTCAGTGGACTAAGTGTGTTGATGGTGATGGGTGGTGAGTAAAAGAGATATTTTGCTAGATTGTCTGTTGAAAGGATCCGAGGGATGACATAAATGTGGCTGCCAGAGATATATAGGTGTGGTATTGACTGTTGAGTAAGGGAATGTAAGGTGATGAACATTATGTGTATGTGTATAAATAGCCAGATAAGGGTGAGATTGTTAAAAGGAGATGGTGAGAATATAGGTAAGTGATGCCAGTTGATGTGTGCAATGAGTAAGGAAACATGTTAGACAGGAATGAATGGTTACTCACGAGATTAGATTGCGTGGCGGTTGTCTGAGAAATTCAGGAAATAGTGATTACGGAGATGGACTTAGAATAGTAAAATACTAGTACGGGATAATGAGACACGTTAGTTGTGTTAGATGGACGAGATTTAGAAGAAAATATAAATATCGTCATGAGGTGGAAGTGTGATAGTCCAGAGATGATTAAGTGCAAGTGAGAAAATAAGTGGGCGTATAGAGAAATTGATGAAAGTAGGGATGGTTGGTTAGGAAGTGATATCGGGACTGATAAGAAATTCTAGATGTAAATTGTCGATGTATGTTGATTGTTTCATTTCTTATGGTTAGTGATTGGATAGTGAAGGTCCTGTGGCAGTGATTTGGCGTTTCGTTGGTCGTTGTAGGAGGCAGATCTAGTGTTGTTCGGGGGAATTGTGTTGGAATAGGATTGCATGATGCAGAGAAGTGCGAAGAGGTGATTAGTATGTCTCGTTGGAGTGAGGATAGTTGTGAAGAGCTGTCTGTCTGTAAAGGAGGTAGAGATCATCGTTAGTTATACGCGCGCGCTTTTTCTTGCTGTTTCTGAAAGGATAACGATAAGTGTGAGGAAGTGTTGTGATAAGATGTTGGAAATTGTGATGCGTCGGGTGCACGGGTAACTTAAAAGTATAATTAGTGGTTATTCAAGGGAAATAACTAGTTAGAAAGTGGGGATGCCGGGTTACAATTTCCCTTGGTAATTAGATGGGTTGTGGTGTGCTGAGATAGCCATTTGGTATATTGAGCAAGTTGAGCTGTGGTTAACAGTAGTGTTTGATACGTAGTTCGAATACAGTGGTGTTGCTGTGAGGTGGTTTGGTGAGAGATGGAGATTTATGAAGGGAGATGATCGATGGTTTGAGGAGTTGTAAACTTGGAACAGTGCGGAGATATATTCTTTGTGCTGAATTTTGTTTTGCGTATCCTTTTACAGGACTTAGCTGTCAACAGCAGCATCTTTCAGCTGTCTGTTGATCTCTTGGCAAGATTACGCTCAGTAGTTTGCCATTGCTTTCTGAGCGGCCGGCTCAGTATCCGCAAGTCACGAGCGGGGGTCGAACCACCTCAGTTCTCGCTCCGATGCGAGACTCTGCGTGATAAACGGGATTACAGAGAGAAAGTGTTGTAACCCCACAGCCAGAGAGACCGGCTTGTGCTGAATAGGTATAAGAAATGAATTGTTGTGGTACCCCTGCGTTTGGCGGGAGAGAAAATTGTTTTTTGTTTAGTGAGTTTGACATATGCTGAATATGTATTAAGATTTTTAAATATCTGCTAAATACTGATGAATGACCTGTGTTCATTATAGTATATAGATTGTTATATCATTGTTAGTCCATATAAACGACTAATAAGGTAGAGCATTTTGAATGTTGTAAAACATGATTATTATTTGCTTATATTGTGTGGGGATATGTGTATACATATTTAAAACTAGGGGGGTGATGTTGTTTTGTTTTGATTGTCTTGACTCCAATTATGAATTGAATTTGCATATTATTTTGTTGGTTTAAGGATTTTTACCGCTTAAGTTACCTTGACCATGTTTAAAAATTGTTTTTGACGTTCTGTTCTGGGGCATTTTAATATAGACTGGTCCATATTAAAAACACTTCCAGGGAAATTCTGGAGTTGATTTACGTTCAGAAAATAAAGAGAAATTAAGTGATGATTTTCACGGGAAAGAGAGAGTCACCGGGAGTAAGTGCCCTGCATGCCACGTTTGATTAATTCAATGGACAAAGAGACACGGCAAATGGAGTAAGAAACTCAGTGCACAAAAAGGGGAGAAAAAGTGGTTATGTAGATATTATGATTTATTATTATTTTGTTGTTCAATTTTTGGGTTGTTACCAGTTAATCACTATTAAGTTGGTAAGAGGACAGGGGTCAGTTAAGTAGAGCTGCGTTAAGACAGCGTTATATGGAGATGGGAGTTGAAATAAGAGCTGCACAAGTCAGTGTTATAGATTTCACTTTGTAGAGTGATCATACTGCGGATATCAGTACAATGAAGTAAGGGGAAGTAAATCATGCTAAATACTGGTAGAGAACATGGACTAAATGCCATGAGGGTTGCGGGAGAATAAGGAAGGTCCGTAAAATATGGACTAAAGTTGATAATGGGGCTGGACGTTTACAGACATGGGTTCAGTGGTGGTGTTTTTGCTGCTGTGGGTAACGGCATTAAAGAGAGATAGTTCAGAGCCATGATGAGCTAGATATCGGTGATAGTTTTAGTGAATGTCAGAAAATAAGTTGATATTGTTTGCTCTATTGTTTTGACTTCAATTGTTCTTTATAAAATGTGAGGATATGTTAACTTAGCTGTTTATTTTTACAAAACTTTGGTTTTATTTTCTTGAGTTACCCTGAGGGTGTTTAAAATAATTTTTAGGATGACGTTCAGTTATGGAGAAAAATGAAGAGTTGTTTTTGGGAACTTACAGAAAATATGAAACATGCGACTTGAAGTTGAGTTGTTTAACGTGTATAACGTTTATAAATAGAAATTGAGGATGAAACATGATTGAGTTAAGGGGGAAGTTGTGGTGATTAGCGAAGTGACTCAGTATGTTGTAGAGAAAGTAATGGAGGAGTATATTTAAAAGTGGCTGGGGTTATCAGCAACAATTGATAATTACATGGGGGTTGGAAAGAGTTAAACCGTTAAAAATGGTGGGGGATTGAATTAGAGACTACATTAGACGGTTCGTAACGTAAATACATGGATTGGAAGCCATGGATGAGGGGAATGACGGGCGATACTGGGTAAATGGGAGTTGAAATAGGAGCTGGGTTGAACAGCGTTTAATGGGAGAATATGGGGGGAATGCCAGGTTGAATTTTGGCATAAGTGGACTCTGGAAGAAGAACACTGTGTTTGACGATATATTAATAATTTGGAGGTTTTGAAAGAATGGTTGAACTTGACGAGGTGAATAATACAAAAGGTTGTAGTTTTGGATGAACATAACGTTTTGATAACAACAATTATTATTGACGGAAATGAAGATAAATTTTGGAAACTTTATTTTATAAAGTTTTGAGAATGCATGGGAAGAGAAATGTGATTACTTCTTACTTTTTCCTTACTTTCTAAACTTCCTTAGGTGCGCACCTAACCAATCTAACTAAACTTTTTTCTGTCTATCCTGGAATAGCGAGAATGTGAGTAAGTGAGAAAAAGATAAGGAAAATATCTTCAATTTTTGTCAATCATAATTTAGATGGACACTTTAAAAGCGGTTCGCTTATAGAGAGTTTTGTAGAGAGTTTTTGTGGAGAAGTTTATAACGAATTTTGTAGAGAGTTTTGTATTATTGATATTGTATGAAGTATGTCTCTGGTTAGCATTTGGCTATGATGAGATAGGAGGGTGAGATTTGAATTAGGAAATATATGTGAAGGGATTGTTGGGCAGATGTGGTATAGAATAAGAAATATTTCAGTAGAGTTAAGTGGTTAAGGGTTGGGGTTGAGACTTTTTCAGAGAAAATGTCTCCTTGAAGAAGGGGAGGTATATAACAGTAAGGGAGTTAGCTTAGTAGTGGAGAGTTAATGAATGCTGCGCATTCATTAACTAGTGGGAAATCATAGTTGGTGAACGTGTGTGCACGAATGGGTCGAGGTATCCAGGGGTTGCACACACGTCACTTGGGGACTTGGGATTCAACTAGGAAAACAGAAAACATGTCCGTAATTACCATCACCAGTTTGAAGATGTATCATTTCAACCAATAAACGCATGTTTATATAACAGACGAGACTTGTCCACTATATCGACACGGGCCTTCCACTATACACAGCCTTATCGTATCACCTGTACTGTTATACGTAGATGCACTACAGAGCACATATGATGAACGTAGAACTGTGACGGTGACTTAAGGCGAGACTTCGGTTGCTAACATATTTTCTTATTTAATCTTGAAAGAGAAATCGTACGGGGAGGAGGCCGGCTCACGTTTTAGCGGAGAGTTCTTCTGGGGGGTAGGCCAAAATTATGCTGGCAGGGGGTCAGCATACTTCACTGCATTAAGCAGGACATATTTGATTAAATGCCTCTTTGGCAGAAGAAAGCATTTTTTTTAAAGAAAAAAAAAGGGGAAAAGGGGGGGGGGGAAATTATTGCATTAGTAAAGTTATTGTGTAGTTTAAATGGATATATTCTAGAACATATATTAGCATTAGCCGGCTTCGTGGCTTAGAGGTTATGACTTTTCTCCGTAATCTCGTATATTCTCGTCGGTAACGTGATGACGGTTCAAATCAGCAGTGGTTCGAATCGCATCGGTAACTTACGGGGTATGTGACCCGGCCGCTCAGAAAGCAATGGCAAACTACTGAGCGTAATCTTGCCAAGAGATCAACATACAGCTGAAAGATGCTGGTGTTGACAGCTAAGTCCTGTAAAGGATATGCTAAAAAAAATATATATATATTAGCATTATGAAGATGAAGGATATCAGTATTTACAAGTTAACTGATTCAGTGCTAAACAAACAGTAGGTTTCACCAAACATTGTACACAATAAAAT
Organism: Cepaea hortensis; assembly: GCA_963921405.1. Taxonomy (NCBI): domain Eukaryota; kingdom Metazoa; phylum Mollusca; class Gastropoda; order Stylommatophora; family Helicidae; genus Cepaea; species Cepaea hortensis. The sequence goes on along the minus strand of OY992878.1, from coordinate 147,371,204 downwards.
GAGCAAGTATTATAATGTAAAATTTCCATTCACTGAGCATTTGAATCTGTGGAAGATACAAAAAGCAAAACAACTAATACGATGACTCTAGTATGGCGATATATCGTCCTTCTGTCCAAATGGGAGGTCACATGGACTGTGCTATAGGAAGCTATCGTCTTCACGGAAAATCTTAGTCAAGGAGGACACCTGGAGACCTGGAAGCACTTGCTTCGTCCATGAGTCCTGAACACTATACGAGATCATTGACTAGTCTCTTGAGAGTCTATATCAGTGTTTCCCAACCTTTTTTGTGCTATGCCCCACCTAAGCCTTTCTAAAATTCTTATTCCCCCCCCCCCCCCCCCCACATATGCATCATTTTTAATATTCAAAAATTGAAATGTTCACTAAAGAAACATCAATTTTTTTTTTCAGAAGGGCTCACGGTTCCCAGAGGCGCCAGAGCATCCCTGCGTCCCTGTGTGTCAGTTGTGTGGGGTGAATTTTTTTTTTTTTTTTTTTGGTTTGGCGGTTACCCCAGACAAGCTGGTTCCCCCGCCTCCCCCTTTTTTTGTGTGGACCCTTAGTCTCACTGTGAGCTATTGCCCACAGTGGTCCGTCAGGCCCACATCTAAGGTGAAGATATGTGATGAGTTTTTATTTGATCATCCCGGCCCCAGACCAGACCAGGCGCAATACTTAGGGGGAGAGCAGCAAATGCACCCGATCCTAGCCAAAGGACCGATAGGTTTTAGGAAGAAATCACTAGGAAATTATTGAGTAAACACAGTAAGTAAATTTTCAAAACATATAATGGAGAACTGAAATTCAAGTACAAAATAATTTTAATGAAAGAGTTTTCTATATTATTTTAATTATAAGTAATTATTAAAATTTAGTGAGATCCTTGCGTTTGATGCTTGCTGCATGCTGCAAAGAGATTTTATGTCAGGTTCCAATTTAGTTAACTTCAGTCTCAAGTCTCCCCGTTGTGTTGTATCCAGCCGATTTCTTCCATTTTCGAATTTTCCCCCTTAACAATCGAATTGCCCCCCTGTGGGGCGTGGGCCCCACGTTGGGAAACACTGGTCTATATAGTCACACACGATGTTGGAAATATGGCATTTTGATCCAACTAATCTGCCACGCAACACTCTCCTTAATGCTATACCGTGTCTTCTTCATCTCCTCCTTCTTCTTCTTCCTCCTCCTCCTGCTACTACTAATACTACTACTACTACCTTTACTACTACTACTACTACTACTACTACTACTACTACTACTACTACTACTACTACTACTACTACTACTACTAATAATAATAATAATAATAATAATAATAATAATAATAATAATAATAATATTACTACTACAACTACTACTACTGCTGCTACTACTACCGTTACTACTACTACTACTACGATTTATCTATCACTACAACCACCTCTCTGCCTCTTTTTCTTCTGTTTCAAACCTGAAAGGAACGCTCATTGCAACCGTTGTTGATTTCTGCAATATTCCGATATTCAAATCCCTCGCTCGTCTCAGTCATAGACTTCATTATAATCAGTTTATACACATCACATTGTTCAGACAGGAACAGACCAGCGGGCCTATCCGCTGCTGAACTCACCATTATCACCATTACCTCACTATCACAATCAGCATCACTATCACCATCACCATCACCATCACCATTACCATCACTATCACCATCACCATCACCATCACCATCACTATCATCATCATGATTACCATGTATCCGGCCATGAACCAAAACCTCGCTCTAACCACGACCTGACGAACAGATTCTTAGTTATCTGCCAGCCCAACCCCCCCCCCTTCTCCCCCCTCTCGTCTCATGCATTTTCATGCTCACTGTGTCTTCATAACCATCATGTGCCATGCCAATAAGAGTGGCGGACATATTTCGCCTTCTCACGCGATCACCAGAGTCGTGGATCAGCTTGTGTTCTTGTCTCCATCACCATCACTATCACCATCACTATCACCATCACTATCACTATCACCATCATAATTACCATCACTAGAAAAACACATACATAAAATAACGTTACAACATTTAATTAACCACGATCTAATAATTGACAGTCAATCTGGGTTTCGACCTAAATATTCTGGCCATAGTGCTCTAACAAAAATGACCGATAACTGGCACTTAAACATCAACAACGGTAGAATTTGTGGAGCGGTGTTTGTAGACTTTTAAAAAGCTCTTGATATGGTTGATCACGATTTTTTAATTAGAAAATTAAAACAAATGAAGACAAGCACCAATATGGTGAACATAATTACGTCATTTCTATCCGACAGACAACAAGTCGTGTCCTTCAACAACTGTCTATCAAGACCCACACAGCTTAATATTGGCGTGCCTCAGGGCTCAATACTAGGTCCGCTGCTTTTTGCAGTTTATATTAATGATCTTCCTTTATATATCAATACAACTTGTGATCTATTTGCAGACGACTGTACTATATATACTAGTCAAGACAATCGAAGTGAATTAGAGAATTCTTTTCAAAAGGACCTTGGTAATCTTACTAGTTGGAGCAATGAAAACAGCATGCAAATTAACAGCGACAAAACCAAATCCATGCTAATAACGACGAGACAAAAACTACAGACACTAGCCATAACTAGAGCACCGCTCGAACTCCGCATAGACACGTTACCTATAGTTAATGTGAATGAACATAAAACACTAGGTCTTTTAATTGACAGCCATTTGAACTGGAGCTCTCATGTTCACGTTCTTACCAAGAAAATAGCACAAAAGGTTTATCAACTTTCTAAAAATCCAGTACTTCCTGGACGAAAGCACACGAAAAATATTCTATACATGCTATATCCAATCACATCTCGATTACTGTTCCACAGTTTGGAATGGTTGCCCTAAATCTAATTTGAAACAACTATGTTCTCTACAAAATCGCGCTATACGTCTAGTTTCTGGCATAAAGCACGTTGAAAGTAATAATTTATACAGTCATCTGTATCATCTTCTACCACTTAGAATGCGCTTCCTTTTTAACAAAGCCAAATTAGTTAATATAATTATATCTCAAAATACCCCAGAGTATCTTCTATCACTGATTCAATCTAATGCAATGAACAGCAAGCGCCTAACTTTGTTACACATCCCAAAGCCTAAATTGGACCTATACAAAACATGTTTCGCCTATTCTGGTGCTCACTTATGGAATGATCTTCCTCCAGATCTGAAAACTCCAATGAGTCCCTACACATTTAACCGAAAACTCTTTCAATACTTAATCCATACCGACTATAAGACACCATAATTTATCTGCTGGTATAATTGTTCATTATAATTGTTTAACTATAACTGTTCACTATACATGTGTGTGCGTGCGTGTGGGAAAGAGAGAGAGAGAGAGAGAGAGAGAGAGAGAGAGAGAGAGAGAGAGAGAGAGAGAGATAGTGGGTGTCAGAGAGACAGTGGGAGAGTGAATATGTGTGTGTGTGTGTGTGTATATATATGTGTGTGTGTGTGTGTGTGTGTGTGTGCACGTGCACGAGAGTGTGTGGGAGAGAGTGATTGAGCGAGAAATGGTGAGGGAATGTGTCAGTGCATGCATGCGTACGTGTATGTGTGAGATTGAGTGAGGGAGTGTGTGTGTGCGCGAGTTCATGCGTATGTGTATGTGTGAGAGAGTGTGATTGAGAGAGTGAATGTGTGTGTGAAGGATTGTGTGAGAGAGAGAGTGAGTGAGTGAATGAGTGAGTGAGGAGTGAATGAGTGAGAGAGTGTGTGTGAATGAGTGAATGAGTGTTAGAGTGTGTGTATGTGTGTGTGTGTGTGTGTTTGTGTGTTTGTGTGTGTGCTTGAGAGAGAGAGAGAGAGAGAGAGAGAGAGAGAGAGTAAAAGAGAGAGTGAGTGAGTGCGCTAGGATAAGAGAGAGTGACTGAAAAATTGAGTGATAGCGTGAGGATGTGTGTCTGTCTGTGTGCGAGTGAGAAAGAGAGAGAGAGAGAGAGAGCGTAAGAGAGTGAGAGATAGAGTGAATGAAGATGGCGAGAGTGAATGAATGAGGGAAATAGTGAGTGAGAGAGAATGAGATAGCGAGAGAGAGAGAGAGAGAGTGAGACAGTGGGAGAGTGTTAGTGTTTATGTGTGTGCGCGCGCATGCGTGTGAGTGTGTGTGTGTATGAAAGAAGAGAGAGAGAGAGAGAGAGAGAGAGAGAGAGAGAGAGAGAGAGAGAGTTGAGTGCACGCATGTCATGTAAAACGCGTGTCATGTAACACGCTAATCCATATGTTTGTGTATTCTCATCTGTAATATTGTCAGTTGAATGTCATTTGATTTCATCATGTAAAATATGAACTTATGTATATGCAAAGAATACCATGGACAGACAGAAAAACCAATGACCAAGTACTACAGGAGACAAATGAACATCGTAAACTGATTAGAGAAATTAGACGTAGACAGTCAAAATTTTTTGGACATGTTATGAGAAGAAATGGATTGGAGAACTTAGTGACAACTGGCAAGATCGAGGGGAACAGACCAAGAGGAAGACCGAGAGGAAAATACCTGGATGGCTTGGCCACATGGCATTGTCACCAACTGGCTGGGGTTAGATCCCAGAGGGGCAACCACTCAGCCAACATCATTTTCTTCTACTGGTGTTTAGTTCTGGATGCAGTTTAAGATCCCCTAATTCTGTCAGAAGGGATTTATTACCACCCAGGTCCCAGAGAGAAAACGTGGAACAAATGTCTTTTATGCTGATTAAGACACTGTCCCTGATACTCAAGAAAACAGCCAAGAAGTGGCTCGTTGAAGATAGAATATATCTATATATATAGATGTGGCTGTACTTGGTATCACCAGAAGTGAGAAAGGAGGAGTTAAGACAGGCAACGTAATCTGGTTACTTATGACTGCATAGGCAAGATACCTCCCGGACATAGATTCCCACTTCTGGACAATATGTGCGAACCCCCACTAAATGATACAAAATATGTGTACTTGATTACGCTACTCAAACATTTATAAACATTTAGAATTATACGGACAAATTGAGTTTTAAAATACAACAACTGTGTTTATTATTTCTAGTATTGATGATCATATGATGATGATGATGATTATGGTATGGTATACGTAACTCATCTGGCTGAAAAGCTCAGAAGCACATAGGTCATGCTTCCCCCAGTGAGACGCAGTTCACTGTCAGATTGAAGGAGTCCAAATTGGTCCCTCACAAGGCTAAGTCACTTCCTGATATGGGTTGTTGACTGTCCATTGCTCCTAAGAGATCTGGAATGAAACGAACGGAGATGGGTAGTATCTACGTCTACACATCTCAAAACACATATGTCTATACATTCATATAAACATACATTCAAGTCATAATATATGATGGTATGATGATATATATGATGGCATGTTACATAAACATATATCAGTTCTAAATAAATAAATATATATGTATATAACTATTTAGAACATCTATAGCTCAAAACATACATATTCATATACATTTGTGTAATGGAGTGTTTCCCATATAAGTTCACCTCACTTACTCTTTCCCTTTCTGATTCATTCATACTGTCTTGTCGGAAGGGCTGGTCGCACAGTCCTGTCGAACATTAAATGCCTTCCCTGAATCTGTCCAGGATATTGAATGTCCTAAGTCATGTCTGTCCTCATGCAGACATCATGCAGACAAGGTGAACTGGTGCCATTCCTCAAACCAAGTGGTTTCACCATAATCTTGGTAGGCACTCAAAGTGTTGGTCCAAATAATCAATGTTAATTGGACGCTATCAAGAGACTCTGGTGATCGAGTGAAATGGCGAATCATGACCACCCACGCTTTCCGGCATGGCACATGATTGATTGATTGATTGATCAAGAGACTGGTAGCTCTCAGGAATTTCTCCTAAGTAGTCAGTCTCCCAAATGTTTAATATCATACAGGATGAATCTAAATGTATCTCCTGTACATGCATAAGCCACACGCTCATGTAGCTTGGATAATGGATTTCTCCAAATTATCACATACAACAAATCAGACAACCAAGTGGTGAATGAAAGAAGAAAATAGTTCTCAGTGAAATCGTACAGCTAGAACTGGAACATTAAGTACAAAGAAAATCCACAAGTGTAAAGTTTTGGAGAATATGCAGAAAAAGAAACTACACAAGCCTTCAGACTAGCAGACAAACTAATCAGAGTAATGGTATTACCTGGGTTATAGCTAGGAAATCCTGTCATACGACATTGTATCGAAGTAACAAAACGAGAGGGTAATCTCTCACCAGAAATTAAAATTCCGGCTTCCCTGGTACACTATTGTGAATGCGTCTGAAGTCTTGCTGGCCACTGCTCGTAGTTTTATTCTATTCAATTCCTGGCTAGTTTCCAGGTTAGCTAATTACTATGTCCATGGTCCTGTTGGCTCCACCTATTTTTCATGTAGGACGATTTACCCCGATGGATTAAGTGCCAAACTCTTTTTACCCCTCCTCCTTTCCTGTGAAGGGTAGTTTCATCTGTCAATCAAATTGACCGATGTTCCGCCACGTGTCTGAAACAATGCTTTGGCCCATGCAACAGACGTTGCGTCATACCTACATTCCAATCTGCTGGTGCCTCCTCACTTTCCCAGGAATTAACAAGCTTTATCTCCTGGGTTACTACGAGGTGTAAGGCCTGCATTATATTGCCGTCTTTGGATCACACGGGGTTTTCCCCTGAGTAGCACTGCCATGTATTATTTCAGACGGGTCTGGCTGACCCTCTTATCTCCCATTCTGCCGTGGCGGGTTTACACGTTAGGTCATGTTAACCGTAAGGTGTTAGAAGTCAGTCCCTATTCCAACCGCAGGATTCTAAACTAACACGTCAATCTCAACTGACTGGCTCCGCGATGTCTGGTTGATCAGAACATCAAAGGGAAAATCTCTTAGATGTAGAGACCAGACGTTGCTTTGATCTACCAATGTAGTAAAAATGATAGTGCGGGCTCTAAGTGACTCTGTATTTTTCTCTTACGTTTTTATCCTCTTCTGGGGAACGTTTATTCTTTTAGAGAATTTTAGAAAAATATTGTGGGCTCTGTAATTCCTTGAAAACTTGTGTAATTATGATGCTGCCGGGGCTGTCCCGTCACAGGCATGGACGAGACAGGAACACTGAGCTGATCCACGACACTGGTGATCGAGTGAAATGGCGAGTCATGACCGCCCACGCTTTCCGGCATGGCACATGATTGATTGATTGATTGATTACTGTAGTTTGAGTGAGAGAGTCAGTGAGTGTGAATGAGGGACAGAGTGAGTGTGAGAGTGAATGTGTGTGTGTGTGTGTGTGTGTGTGTGTGTGTGTGTGTGTGTGTGTGTGTGTGTGTGTGTGTGCCTGTCTCTGTGTGTATCTCTGTGCGTGGGATCATCACTATTTTTTACGCCACACACTGTATATGTACACATTTTTCTCCATGTTTTACATTTTTGTGAGACTGTTCACGACAATCGTCAGTGTATGTGTGTGAGTAAAGTGTGGGAGTTTGTTCATATTAGTTTCAATGATCACGCGAGGCATTATGTATGTGTCTAGAGCTGCAAGAGTTGTGAAGAAAAGACAGAACAGAAAAACCACTGCAGAAAATCCTCCTCCAGAAACTTCAAGCATTCTTTGCCCACATTGTCAAAGAACATTTCGAGCCAAAATAGGCCTTATCAGCCATCTTAGAACCCATGGCTCCATACCTTCAATCCTACTGGATGAAATGAATGGTCATCATCATTCTTGATGGACAAACAACAGGCATGCAACACGTTTCTAGATGTGGAGATGTGTGAGTGTGTGTGGGGGGATGTGTGTGAGTGTGGGGATGTGTGTGGGGGGATGTGTGGGTGAGGGTATGCGTTTGGATGGATTGGGGTGTGTGGGTGTTGGTGGGTAGTGAGATTTGTGGGTGTTGGTGGTTGGGGGGTATGTGTGGATGGATATGTCGGCTTGTAAGTAGGAGGTATGCGGGATGTGTGTATGGGTGGGGGATGGTTGCGTGGGATGTGTGTATGGGTGGGGGTATGTGTGGCTGGGTGAGGATGTGTGGATGGTTAGAGGAAGTATGTGTGGGTGGCGGGGTGAGTGGGTAGGAGATGTGTGTGGGTGGATTGTGGAAGTAAGGGTGGGTGGGGAGAAGTGTATGATGTGTGGGTTGGGGATATGTGGGTGGTGTGTGGGACGGGGATGTGTGTGTGGTGTTTGGGTGGGTGTAGGTTTGTGGTGGGTGGGTGGGGGATAGTGTGTGGTGTGTGTGTGTGGGGGGGAGATGTGTGTGATGGGTGCGGGGAACGTGTGTATGGGTGGGGATATGTGTGGGTGTGTATAGTATGTGTGGGTGGTGGGGGGTGTGTTTGTGGGTATGTGTGTGAGTGGCTGAAGAATGTATAGGTGGGTGAGGGATGTGTGTGTTGGAGCGGGATGTGTGAGTGGGTGGAGGATGTGTGTGGATGAGGGTATGTGTGATCGAGAGATGTTTGGTTAGGGGTAGGCGGTTGCGGGGTGTGTGGATGCGTAGTGGAGGATGTGTGGGTGAGTGAGTGTGTGTGTCTGTTGGTGGATGGGTGGGGGATGTGTGTGGGTGGGGATATTTGTGTGGTGTGTTGGTTGGGGATATGTGTGTGGTGTGTGGGTGGGGATGTGTGCGAGGGTGGGGGATTTGTGTGGTGTGGGGGTATGTGCGTGGTGGGTGGATGAGGCTATATGTGTGGGTGGGGATGGGGGATTTGTGTGTGGTGTGTGGGTGGGGATATTGTGTGGTATGTGGGTGATGGATATGTGTGTGGTGTGTAGGTGGGGGATGTTTTGTTGTGTGGGTGTGGGATGTGTGGGTGGGGGATACCTGTGCGTGGAGTGTGGGTGAGGAATATTGGGTGGGTGAGGGATGTGTGTGGTACGAGTGAGGGATATGTGTGTGGTGGGGGATGTGAGTTAGTGCATGTGTGGGTGGGTGTGGACGTATGTGTAGGTGGTGGGGTGTGTATGTGAGTGGATTGGGGATATATAGGTGGGTAGGGAGATGTGTGTTTGTGGGTAGGGAGATGTCTGTTGGTGGGGATGTGTGTGTATGGGTTGGGGATATGTGAGTGGGTGCGTTATGTGTGGGTTGGTGGGGGATGTGTGTGTGTGAGGTGTGTGTGTGGGGGGAAATGTGTGGTCGATGGAGGTGTGGTTGGGGGATGGGTGGTTGGGGTGTGCGTGGGTGGGTAGAGGATGTGTGAGTGGGGGATGGGTGTGTGTATGTGGGTGGGTGCGGGATGTGTGGGTTGGTGGGGGATGTTTGTGTGGGTGGTGACTGTGTGTGGGTTGGGGGAACGGGTGGGGGAAGTGTGTATGGGTGGGGGATTGTGGGAGGGGGGTGGGTCCGTTGGTGAGGTATTATGTGTCCCTGGGTGTGTGTGTGGGTGTGTGTGTGGGGGGTGTGATGTGTGGGTGGGTGGGTGATGTGCCTTATAACATGGTAATTTGCATTGTTTATGTTTACAGCATTCATTTGACAATGTGTTTTTTCTTCCTATTTAAATGTATAATTCACCATTGATGAACGAAAGATGAGTGATTGGAAGGACCGAATGTAAGACGGGCCTGCGTGTCCAATTTGTGACCGTTTTAAAATAAAATTGATTTGATTTGATGTGATTTGATTTGATTTGTGTCGACCAAATCACGTGGCCAAGCCATCCAGGTATTTACTTCTCTGCCTTCCCCTTGTTCTTGTCCCCTAAACCTAGCCAGTTGTCACCAAGTTCTCCAAGTTAATCCTTCTCACAACATGCCCAAAATATGTTGACTGTCTACTTCAAATGACTCTAATCAGTTTACGATCTTCATGTGTTTCTTGAAGGACTTGTTCGTTGGTTTTTCTGTCTGACCATGGTATTCTTTGTATTTTTTCTCAGAAACCACATTTCCACAGCCATCAGATATTTTTCAGCTTGTCTGCTCATTGTCCATGCTTCACATCCATGCAAAAGTGGAGGTTCTATGTAGCACCTCAACACTCTTTTTCTCGTTGCAGTTGACATCTTTTAATTGTTCAGTATGTTTTCCATTTTGCAAAAGGCTACCTTCGCCATGGCCATTCTTGTTCTGGTATCTTTAAGGAATCTCCCATCAGATGTTATGACTGTTCCGAGATAATTGTACCGATTCACTTATTTAAGAATATTCCCATTTACTTGTATATTATATTATGGTATTTCCTTCTTCCTAGTGACGACCATAATCTGTGCCTTCTTGCAGTTTAATTATAACCATTGTTGTTCACTGTGTGTTCATTATGGCTTCAATGTCTCTTAGTAATATTTAACCTCTGCATTGCTTTGACCAATGTACGTCTGACTTCTTTTGCAAACTCCTTATTGTTCTTGATGATGGAGCTGATAACTCACTCCAGACTTCCTGTCCCCAACATGGAGGATAGGCATATGAACGGGTAAGGCCTCTGGGGTTTTTATGCGTGTGGCTACGATTTGCATTAGCATTTTCTTCATGTTGGACTGAAAGTGCATGGTTCCGTCGCCCTGCTACTGGGTTGGGTGCGTGGGGCGACACTGTGATCTGTGAATTTCTAGTAAAATGCTTTTTACATATGTCCGCGGTTGTTTGTAGCATGAACTGCATGTTCGGAATAATCGCTTCCGGTCTGTCGCAGAACTTACTGGATTGCATTATACAGTAATGTGTGGCTACTTGTATTATAGTGACTGCCGCTTTCACCGACGATGAACTGTATTTTTCGTGGAAGACTTTTTGGTTGGCATTCTGGCGGCGGCATTATGCACAGTGTGTCTATGCGGGTTGTTCGTTTATCGAGACTCCTGTCTGCTCCACTTTTCACATGGGGCAGTGAGGAGCATTTTGTGTGATATTCACTGGCAAGGGGACGGTGTATAATGGGGATGACCCGTCGCCGTGAAGTTGGAACCGAGACTAAGGACTAATGACTAATTCACTCTAATTAGTATACAAATTCTCTTTGTAGATGTCCTATTTTGAAGAGTCTGTGCTGTCCACCCAGACCCATAGAAGATATTGACTAATATCAAAAACTATCAACTCTATCTTGTCTAACAAAAGAACTTCAGATGAAAAGTACTCAATATAAATGAAGAATGTAATACACACATCTGGTATGAAAATAGAAAACAATATAAAGCTTAACTGTCTGTTTAACAGTTCAGAGGCTATGGAGGGAAGTCCCTGCTGGCTGGCCTATCATCGAGCCGACAGATATACTCGGTCTTCCCAGTCAATGAACTGTCCAGAAGAGCACAGATAAATTCACCTTGTGTGGTCCTCCACTTGTAATTTTAGGTTGACCCGGTGCTAGAATGTTTCTCTCTTGTAATGTGTCTTATATAATTACGGTCGCAGTCCAAACAAACACTGTAGCAGATCAACGGGAACCAAATATTAATGTAACGAAAAATTATGGCAGCAACGATGGCTTTCCACGTCAAATCAACTTTAATAGTGGTGATCGGTCGGACAGACTAATATATGACCGTTCCCATGTTGCTGGGAAGTCCGGTCAAAATATAACAAATAATTATTGATAAATATACAATTTTAACTGCCGATTCCGATTCCATACTATTTTCTAAATAAATGACAAGTAACTTGCCTGTGGTCCATCGCTCCGTACCTATATTATGTTTCTCATTATCACTATCAGACCTACGCTGATCTATGTCTGTGCTGACGCTATGACCTCTAACTGTTGATCGATCGGCAAGTTGTGATGCAAACTATTCTCCTCATTTCTTCTGCGCCATGCGTTCATCCCCGATCGTTCCTCGCGATCCAGACTGTGGCCTTGTTTCATGATGTTGCGGTAATATCATATAACCTGTCCATAACGTCTTTCTGTTAGACATTGTCGTTGATACTTTGGTGTTGTGATCAAGTCTGCCCGTCTCCGTGATGTTTTTACAACTTGACTGACTATGGTGATGTAGTCCGCCGTGACGTCATGTAGCAACTTGTGTATTCATGCGCTACTCAGTTAACTCTTTTTGTTCCGTCTGCCACAATTTTCGTATCTTATTCTAAATCATTGACTCTTGCCTCCGACGATACATGCCACACGGGACCTCATAAATCTTGATCAGGTTGATGGAAATCTTGTGAAAGGATGTCTGGCCTCCTTAATACTTTGAAAGATATAGCTGACTGTCTGGTTCTGCCCGACCTTACCATGAAATAGAAGATACTACATTTGATTGGACTGTTAGACTAGGGCTTGAAGAGGTACCAACACCTGATGCCTGGCTTGATTTATTAGGATACTTTTTGAACTTCTCCTGTCAATGGACATTGAGCTGGAGTTTTGATAGTTGACTGGAATTCAACTGGTCTTTCATTAGTAGCTGACAGTTCACTGGAATGGGTTGAACTTTGACTGGAAGTTATCTAGTACAATTTCAGTTGTATATAAAACGATGTAATATATTCAAAGTCGAATTGAAATTGGCTGGAACCATATCAGTTGTATATAATGATGTAATATATTTAAAGCCGACTTGAAAGTGACTGTTGTATCCTCACTTCGGGAGGATAACCCTAAATAAGGAGGGCACCTGAAAGTAAAACGAGCCAGGCTTTAGGTCTGTACAATCCTGGTATGTACATGTCTTAGGACTGACCTTTAATTTGTACTGAGGTTCTCAGCTTACGGGGATCAGGTCTAGATTCATCTAAACCTGTCCAGAAAGTCATGTTCCCTTAGGGGACTGACAGCAGACAAAGAGGACAGTATTTTCACTTTTCCTTTTCTTGTCCTTTAGGGAATATGTCTGTCTACCAGAGTGCATATACTGGACATTTTACAGTAGGTCGAGTCCCCTTTCAGCTGATTCAATTCCCACGAACCAGGATCTTGACAATACTGGTTCCTCCAGTTCCATCATTCATTAGAGTAAACTAAAATTACCGTATTTCTATTCTCCAGGTTATGTCTTGATATTATTAAGGTATTCTTTACCCAGTAGACAATCCCCTCTTTATTACATTATCAATGGTAAGAAAGGAGTGCTTCTGGTTCCAGTGTGATTGTATTTTATAGGAAAGCAATCACTGGTACAATCGGTGCAATTCAAGATCACCCTTGGTTAAGATAAGCATAGTTAACATACCTGCGAAATATTGCATGGTAATCTTAATCAAAGTTCACTGGTGAGAAGTAAATGTATAATTCCAAGCCTAACAGAACGTCCCAACCAGGCCACATTGATAATATACTACTAGTTTTCCCCATCTAAATCCAACTATCCCTTGTAGGGATTCAAATGAAATGGTAGGAAGTTGAGTATTATGGCACAGGATAGAAGGCTTACGTCCTGGTTTTGACTCTCCGCCGTGAGTCGAGCACGCATTGGAGTTTCCTCTAAACTGGAAAAGCTCGTCTTGTCGATCTAATTTTAGAACGCAGCCTGAAAAACCTTCTCAGATTGTATTATTTATAACGCCCGAAGAAGCACACTTTACAATTACCATTTAATAGGGAATTTGACTCCATTTCTCAGGCAGTAGATCAACAGTTGTGGGTTTCACAAGGTTGCGTCTTATACTATAATCGTGGAATGGTTCTCTCTCAGCAGGGTCCTGTCGTAAACTGACAATGGCGGAAGTTTTTATGAGCGGGTCATAAACTTCGTCTTATTTTTGCATGAGGACAATTCAACTTTTCTGAGGGGTCGTTAGTATAGAAAATTACAGTGGAACATCAGAATCTCGAGGCATTTGTGTTTTAAGTGCAGGGAAACAGTGGCCCACCAGAATCATCGAGATTACTAAGATTTCATTCATCTTTCGAGAGGCATGGACAATCTTCCCACGCAGATCGGTTTTGTCCTCCGTCCTCCCCCAATTCCACAAGGGGTGGAAATAGGTTGGGGATGCGTTGGGAAGACGGGAACCTGCTTTGGTTTCGTTACAGGAGCCGTGATGCTAAAAATACATGCTTTATAATATACAGTTTATTAATCATATATTGGAAAATACATGCGAAAGCAAATATATTGGACACAGAAGAATCAAATGAGTATCAGTATACCATAAATAGGAAAATAGAGAGCGGTGTTTGTTTGTTTATTTGTTTGTTTGTTTGTTTGTTTGTTTGTTGTGCGTTCGTGCGCGTTGAACTCTAGCGTAGTCCATACGCGTGATACTACTTCTAGAGCCCTAGACTGATTTTTTGCGTGTGGATTAGCGTTCCCTATTATCGGTGTCCCTCGCCATCAGTAGAACCAACTCCGACTTCTGAGGTACTTGTAGTTTACGTCCCCAAGTCACGGACGAGAAGTCAACATTTTAGTCCAACTGACGAGTGCAGGCTCGACATCAGCAACACCGGACTATAGGGAGTGATAATACCCAAACGGTCATAAGTTGGAATTCAACGACTTTCAATATTGATGTCGATGCGAAGTTAACAAGGATCAAATCTGTTTCATAGCATCTAGCCATTATGTAACACCACACATACACACACACCACACACACACACACACATAGATATATATATCACACAATCACTTCGATGTGTATATATGTGTGTGTGTGTGTGTGTGTGCGTGTGTGTATACTCAGGGCACTATTAAAAAGAGCTATAGAAGTAAAAACAGATTTGTACTTATGCTTTGTAGACTACACAAAAGCATTTGGCAACGTGAAACATGACGAAATAGTAAAATTACTAAAGTAACTGACCATCGACGGCACAGATCTGCGAATAATAAAGAACACATATTGGCAGCAAATAGCAGTCATAAGAATCAACAACGTTGTAGGAACATTTTAGTGCAGTGTTTCCCAACGTGGGGCAACAATTCGATTGTTCAGGGGGGCAATTCGATTGTTAAGGGGAGCAATTCGAAAATGGCCTCTTCCAGAGTTTAAGTTAAGTAACCTATGGCGACTCTCAGTCGCTACTCGAGCTGGGTAAACGTCCAGTATAAGTAACTTCTGTCCGCCATGTTAGTAGCCGTGATTTCATTGTTAGACGTTAGAGTTGAACAACTGGTTATACTAGGCCGGCACTAAGCATTTCACGCTATTTGTTCTGAATGGTACGAAATGCTTAGTACCGGTATCTCAGTTTCTGCAGTGTTTCGCAGTAACGCTCAGCATTCACCGTTGGTGTTAATTTGAAATAAGCGTCCGTTAAATTGTTGTAAAAGTCTCGTTGTTTTAAAACATATATAAATTGTATAAATATAAGTGATATATAAATGGTACGTAAATTCAATTGGTAATTTTTATTAATTTCAGATTTAGAAGCATAATTTTCCAGAAATATTTGTCAAATGAAAAAGTATGTTTTTTTGTGGTGGGGTATATGTGCCATACATATTTAAATATGCATTATTAGTCTACGTTTACTCCAGTTCATATTAAATTTTTTAGTTTTTAATTGATCTTATATTTATTTATTTCAGCCCATATTGAAATGAGTGGTGCAAGCAAGAAAAAAATTTGTCAGTATTCGGAGGAATATTTACAATTTGGGCACTCTTCCGACACACGGGTCTAAATAGTTCTGCAGTGAATAATTTTATATAACTAACACTAACCCTAACCCTAACCCTAATAACTTATTCACTGCAGAATTATTTAGACCCGTCTGTCGGAAGAGTGCCAACATTTGGTTTCATACCCGCTGTCCACGATGAACGGTCACCTTTTTGTCTTTTATGCCAACAATGCTTGACCAACGAATCAATGAAACGAGGTCATCTTGAGGCACATTTGAAGGCGAAACATAATGCTCATATTAATTCAGATTTGAATTACTTTCAAACTTTAAAGAAGAATTTTGAAAAAAGAGTAACATTAAAGTCTCTATTTACTGCTCATAATGCAACTATCAATCGTAATCTTGAGGTTAGTTATCAAATTTCATTACTCATCGCTAAATCTGGGAAACGTTATACTATAGGGGAGAAATTAATCAAACCATCAATAGCAGCATTTCTTAAAACGGTTCTGGGAAAAGATGACAAAGACTTTAAAGCTATGCCACAAAGTAACAATACTGTTAGCAGAAGAATAGACGAAATGAGTGAGGATTTTGAAATACAACTTGTTGAAAAGCTGAAAACAAGAAAATTCTCGGTGCAAATGGATGAATCAACTTTGAGAGACAGTGATGCCGTACTTATAACTAACATAAGATGTATTGATAAAGGTGATTTTGCTGAAGAAATGATGTTCTGTAAATCATTAGAAAGCACCACTACTTCCAAAGATATATTTTTTTGGGGCGTGTGTTGCGTATCCCTTACGGGACGTTGCAGTCAACACCATCATTTTTCATCTGCTGTTGATGTACTAGGCAAGTGTTACGTTCAGTAGTTTGCCATTGCTTTCTGAACGACCGGCTCCCATACCAGCACGTTATAACACAACGCGACATGGTCTGCTGCACAAATCGGTCGCAGCTGAATTCGAACGCCTGGTACCCGGCTGACAAACCGCGTTCGCAAGCCTTCAGCCATGGAGCTGGTTCAAAGATATATACAGAAAGCTAAAAAATTACTTAGATGTCAATAATATCCATCCATCATGTGCCATGCCGGAAAGCATGGGCGGTCATGACTCGCCATTTCACTCGATCACCAGAGTCGTGGATCAGCTCATTGTTCCTGTCTCGACCATACCATGTGGCCAAGTGATCCAGGTATTTACTTCTCGGTTTTTCCCTTGGTCTGTTCCCTTCGATCTTGCCAGTTGTCACCAAGTTCTCCAATTCATTTCTTCTCATAACATGTCCAAAAAATTTTGACTGTCTACGTCTAATTTCTCTAATCAATTTACAATTTTCATTTGTTTCCTGTAGTACTTGGTCATTGGTTTTTCTGTCTGTCCATGGTATTCTTTGCATTCTCCTCAGAAACCACATTTCTACAGCCATCAGATGTTTTTCAGCTTGACTGCTCATTGTAAAATAATATACCAATGACTGCTCATTGTCCAATAATATACCAATGAAAAATATAACATCTTGTGCTGCAGATGGTGCTCCTAATATGATGGGGAAGACAATGGTTGCTTAAAGTTGATGAAAGATGAGAATCCATACATGCTTCTTGTGCATTGTGTTATTCACAGGGAAAACCTGGTAGCTAAAAACATTTCGCCTGTTCTAAATGAAGTACTAAATTTAGTTATAAAGTGTATCAATGCTATTAAAGCTTGTGCCAAATGTGAACGTCTCTTCAAGTTATTTTGTGAAGAACAAAATGAAGACCATGTGAGACTTATACTTCACACTGAAGTAAGATGGCTCTCGAAAGGGAACTGCTTGAACAGATTTATGGAACTATTTTATAGTCTTAGTGATTTTTTAAGCGACAAACCTGAAATGAAAAATCTGTTAACGGTCGATAGTAAGGCATTTGTGAGTTATTTAGCCTTTATCTTTGAAAAACTAAATATATTAAATAAACAACTTCAAGGAACAAAGAAAACTCTTGTCGATGCAAAAGCGAAGATATTTGGTTGCATTACTTTTATTGAATTATGTCAGACATATATTTACAAAATAATTTTTGTAAAGTTTCATTGGCTCCAAAAATGTGAAGTAACTGATACGGCTATATATGTTATTGTCGATTATCTGAAAATTTTATCGGCTGATTTAAAAGAAAGATTTTCTGATTTGAAACAAATTGATTTCCCAACTTGGATGATGCAGCCAATGTTAGTGGATTTGTCTGATATTTCAAATATGCAGTATCAAGAAGAACTCGCAGAAATGCGAAAACGTGAGTCAATCAAAACTTTATTTAATATAAAAGGAGCGATGGCATGGCTTTGTGAGGAAACTGAAATCAAATATCCAAATGCAACCAAATGTGCAAGAGAACTATTGTTACCGTTTCCATCTTCATATTTAGGTGAATGCGGATTTAGTGCCATAAATGATTTGCTACTAAAAAAAGGAAATCGGCTAGATATAACAAAACGGGGAGACTTGAGACTGAAGTTAACTAAATTGGAACCTGACTTAAAATCTCTTTGCAGCAAGCATTAAGCGCAAGGATCTCACTAAATTTAAATAATAAATAATTACTAATAATTAAAATAATATAGAAACATTTCCCTTAAAATTATTTTGTACTTGAATTTCAGTTCTCAGTTAAATGTTTTGAAAATTTACTTACTGTGTTTGCTCAATAATTTCCTAGTGATTTCTTCATAAAACCTATCATTCAACTTTCTTTAGTGAACATTTCAATTTTTGAATATTAAAAATTATGTATATGTTTTTTTTATTTTATTTTTTTTTTTTTGGGGGGGGGGGGCATAAGAATTTTAGAAAGGCTTAGGTGGGGCATAGCATAAAAAAGGTTGGAAAACACTGTTTTAGTGTATAAAGAAGGGTGTCAGACAAGGTTGTGTATTGTCTCCGGTTTTGATTTTGTTGTACAGTAAACATATAATAAGACCTACATAAAATGTGCAACATATCCTGGTTGGTGGTTATGGTATAAATAACTTACATTATGCTAATGACACCGTCTTGATAGAAGCAAATCAGAAAGAGCTACAGGAAATAATAAATAGAGTGGTTGTAGAAAGGGAAAACATGGACTTTAGTTTGAACAATAGAAAAACAGAAGTAATGGTGATATCCAAGAAACAGATTGTGCCTAAATGTGCAATTAAAGTACAGGACGTTATTTTGGGGCAAGTGAAGAAATTCAAATAACTAGGCATATGGATAATATCAGATGGAAGATACATTACTTAGATAAAGAGCAGAATAGGTGAAGTAAAAACTTCATTATATTAAATGAAGAAAGTTTTGTGCAATAATTCACTGTCCTTGAAAGTTAAAAAAAGAGTTCTTGCATGTTACATGGAACCAGTTTTAACATACGGCTGCGAATCCTGAACAATTAGTAAACAGGTGAAAAAATTAATTGGTAGCCTTAAAGATGTGTTCTATAGAACACTGCTGCAAATTAATTGGACAGCCAAAATGAGCAATCAGGACTTTTTCAAAGAAGCTGAGTCGCAAAGACAACTTATCACAAACTTCAGAAAGAGGCTGTGTGATATATTGCTTCTATTTTTATATTGCTGACGTGCCGTCTGATATCAGAAGTCACTGGTTCTCACACTGGTGTTAGTCCTAGGCGCAGGTTCAGTTCCCTTGCACTCCAGATCCAAGATTATAGGCTGCTCAAAGTCCCTTGATACTCAAGTTTACAGCTGAAAATTACGTTACTCGTTATACGATATGAGTAGCTGGTCTTGGTATCCCCAAGAATAGGAAGGAGAAGATTAGATGCCAAGATTTATGCCAATTACTGGACCAATAGACAGGTCAGGATTTTACCCTGACAATTTCATTTCCTTGGTTACAATTAAGACTCCACCAAATTACGTACGAAACATGTACACTTGGAAAGAAATTAATATAGATCTATAAGATAAAAAAAACTACAACATGATTTTATTTTCTATCATCAATCATAAAAAATGATGTTTAGTGGCCTGATGATATATACTGGTGATGGGACATAAGCCCTGCACCTATACTATGTAGTGAGGTGACATGATAGTCATGTGAACTGATGTCAACAATGATATGATAGTACGTCAACAATAAATATTTATTTTTTGTGACAGGACATCAGGAATCCAGGCTTTCCATACAGGTGCGATCCGCCTCGAATCCAATGGAATCAGCTGAGTCTGTGTTCTGGGCCACTGCCAGTGCTGGCTCTGCCTGATCTCTCCTCGTTGTCACTGAACGGGATCTATAGACACCCTGGCGCTCTGATTTAAAGCTTGAAATTAGATTCTAAAATGTATAGGGTTTACGGACGGGATTCGTAAGCCCGCTTACCAGCGTTCGAAATACAGCTACGACCGATTTGGCAGCAGACCGCATTGCGCTGGGTTGTAACATATTGGTATGGGAGCCGGTCGTTCAAAAAGCAATGGGAAACTACTAAACGTAAAATTGCCAAGATATCAACAAAAGCAGTAAAATGCTGGTGTTGACAGCGATGTCCTGTAAATAGGATATGCAAACAAAAAGGGTCTAAGAGCTACACATATACAACCCTATATAATATCTTTAGACATTCACATCCACCCTCCTGGTGTTTATATCTCTCATTCAGCTTTACTACTTTTACTCTCTCTCTCTGTCTCTCTCTGTCTCTCTGTCTCTCTCTGTCTCTCTCTCTCTCTCTCTCTCTCTCTCTCTCTCTCTCTCTCTCTCCCTACCCTCTCTGGCTCTGTAGATTCGGGAGAACTTTCTAATAGTCGAACACGTCCCGTAGTTATATTTGCTGCTCCCTTTTACTCCATACACTGTCATGTGATGAGATTGGAATGTCTTAAGTCCATGTCACTCGTTCAGACACAAGGTTTCTTCACAGCCGATCCTTTGTTACAAATTGTTTCAGCAGATTAAGTATTCCGTGCGGGTAATACAAAAGTGTCTGATCGTCGGGCTTATCTGCCGGCGATCAGTCTTTGCGTCACGCCCCGTGTGAGTTCAGATGAACGCTCGTTCGTGACGCGCTTGTAATGGCTACGCACACTATATACCCGTTCACTAGTTCACTACACCTCTGCTTCAATCATAATCACGATAATATCATATAACATTCACCATGGGGTAACAGATTATATCTGAGTATCTTACAATACTAGACAATGTGTATAAAGAATGCTACTTATACATCTCAGCAACCATTCATGAACACTACTCATGATAATAAAAATAGCACAACACACAATCACTTCGATGTGTTAAGACATCAGGAAACTTGTGTATGGAAACATAAAATGTGCATAGAATTATATAGTTAGTTATCCGTGGTTCCAACTTCATGACAAAGAGTCGCCCCATTATGCTCCGTTCCTGTGCCAGTGAATATCACACAAAATGCTCCCCACTATCCCATGTGAAAAGTGGAACAGACAGGAGTCTCGATAATCAAACAGCACGCACAGGTATACTATGCATAATGCAGCTGCCAGAATGCCAACACAACAGCTCGCCACAAAAAATTACAGTTGATCGTTGATGGAAGAGACAGTCACTAGAAAACCAGCAGCTACACATTACTGCATAAGGCAACTCAGTTAGTTCAGCGACCGGCCGGCTACCATTTTTCTGAACATGCAGTTCACCCTATAAACAACCACGAACAGATGTAAAATCACTCCAAACTAAATTCACAGCTCAGTGTCGCTCCACGCTCTCAATTCAGTAGCAGGGCGACGGAACCATGCACTACCAGACCAACAAGAGGAAAATGCGTAAGCAAACCGTAGCCGCAAGCATAAACACGCCTGCATAGAATGATACAGCAAAATGAGAAAACAATAGCTCTCATTGAAGTAACATGAATCAGACAGACGAAATGTAAATCTGCCCCACTCTATAGTTACGGAGCCGAATAATTATTATAACATAACATTTATAGAACCGTCTAGATAAGCCTAAGAATCAAAACTTAACGACAAATGAAATATACATTTCAATCGCTTCTTTACCTGATTCCTCGAATAGACCATTCTAATTTGTGAAGGTCTACGCTCGAGATTTATACAGATTCTCTTATCTATTGGTCACCCTTGATATTATGATCTTTCGGCGTGTGTTTTTCTGGACCAGCCGTGCAGTCTGTCAATTCACACATTTATTTGAGTTATAATCACATTGAGCCGGGAGTGCATGGAGTGGCCAGCAGGGGCCACGGAAGTGGAAATCCAGCAACTAATTCAGGATAATGCTCGCTCAGGTGATGTGATTATCTATACAGATGGGTCGGTGTTGAGGTAGGAGAAGTGCCTGGGGGTTCTTAGCAAAAGCCAATGGTCGACGTTTGGTGCAGGAGAGCCTGGCATATGATACCACAACATCTGGCTTAAGAATGGAGGTGGAGGCGGTCAGTGCAGCTTTCCGCTGGATGGAGAATACGATACACACACACATCGTGATTGTAACTGACTCAGAAAGCATGCTGAGTAGGGTGAAGACAGGCAGGCTTCGTGCAGAGTGGCTTGCTTCGCTTCGGAAGTCACGGATGACAAGCATCGTCTGGATCTTTTCTCCGTGGCATGCTGGTGTGCTGGGGAATGAACATGCGGATAGATTGGCTGGCTCGGCAGAACTTGGTGGAGTAATGATGCATGACAAAGCAGATGGTGATGAGGGGATCTGGCCGACGATCAACGCTCTGGGGAAAGGCGAGACGGACATATAATCAGATTGCTACTGGTACTATTAGTGTTGGAACTCTTCGCTGGCTGCTGAGGATGGAGACGGAGCGCTTATGGGAATGCTCCGAATGCTGTGATGTCGGTTCCTAAATCAATCAATTAATCAAAGCGAAGAGTTCCAACACTATACCGATGACACAAAATGAACAACGGTATAAATGCGTATGGAATAAATTCGCCATTATCGAACCGGATCTGCGCGTAACTAGACGTAGGTGTTGTACCACTGCATCACTCCCCTCACCTGCTACCTCTATGAGTGCCCATCAATACAAATTAATTTAATTCTAAAGATATTTCAATGTCTGATGGGTTCTCCAGTACAATAAATGAAAATGTATGCACAGAATACAGGAATAATATTCCAGTATTTCTTGCTATTGTTGCCAGCACCGAGCTGTTGCTAACAGAGACAACTGTTCAATTATTTCAGAAAGCTGAGATGCATCACATGATGACAGCCCTTCCTATCTGTGTCTTGCTGGCGTTCAAGCTCATGATGACATGTGCAGAAACCTACAAACCGGGACTGCCATATGCTGTTTGAACTTATCAATTCCACATAACTGACCAATCATTACAATCACATAATTCTAAATTTCTTGGCAGATGGTATCCGAACTAAATCTACCGTTGTGATTCCAAGCATCACATATTATTAACAAGTCCGTTTTCACACATGACAGTCACATTTAGGATATCACTATCGTCATCATCAAGTGCCATGCCGGCTGGTGAAGGCGTTCATGACTCTCCACAGATCTCGGTCTTTGGTTCCCTAGATAAACTCCGCTGTTGATATTATCCTTTATGCCTCCGTTTCAACCCATCCAGCATCATTTCTCTTGGTCTGCCTCCCCCTCTCTTCCCCTCGATCTTTCCAGTTGTCACAATGTTCTTCAATGCCTCTCTTCTCATCACATGACCAAATAAAGATGTTTCTCTTTCTTATTATTGTATGTTAGTTAGTTAGTTAGTTAGTTAGTTAGTTAGTTAGTTAGTTAGTTAGTTAGTTAGTTAGTTAGTTAGTTAGTTAGTTAGTTAGTTAGTTAGTTAGTTAGTTAGTCGCAGTTCCAACTTCACAGCAACGGGTCGTCCCCATTATGCTCCGTTCCTGTGCCAGTGAATATCACACAAAACGCTCCCCAATGTGAAAAGTGGAAAAGATAGGAGTCTCGACAAACAACATCCCGCACATATACACTGTGCATAATGACGCCGTCAGAATGTCAACACAATAGTCCCCCACGAAACACCCAGTTTATCTCTGATGGAATCGGCAGTCATTTTCCCATCTGGATGTTTCCTAGATGTTCACCCACACAGTCCACGAAAATACAGTTCATCGTCGATGGCAGTGGCAGTCAACCAGAAGCCCAGCAGCCACGCATTTCTGCATAAGGCAAAAACCGGTCAACTCTGGGACATAGCCACCTGCCATCGCTCCGAACATGCAGTCACATTCCAAAAAACCTCGGGCAGATTCAAAAGCATTTCACACGAAACTCACATCTCACAGTGTCGCGTCACGCACTAACTCAGTAGCAGGGCGACGGAACCATCAAGCCTCCTTAGTCGCCTCTTACGACATGCGTGGTAGGCTGCAGTGGTACCATCCTTTGCTTCCCTTATGGGCCCCGGCAACACACGTATTACATTATTGTGTGTAATGTTCTAGTTTCATCAGCCTCTTTCAAGCAGGATCGAATGGGTGATGTGGTCAGTATCATGCCTGTCGCATTTACTTCCCATGGCATTCTTGGTACTCATTTTAGGCTGGTTCAACCTGGTAATACCGGTCACGTTTTTTTTACAAATCTGTATCCGCCAAGCTGCGGGTCGAACCCATGACCATCAGTTTTAATGGCGAGTATCTAACCACTACTCTACCCCAGTTCCCTCGTAGGCTAATTTCCTTCTCTCGAGCATTTGTTATACCCAAGGTGTTTTTAATGTCCTGTTTCTAACTTCGTGCTGCTCAACCCCAGCCTCTTCCTCCAGGAACCATGTCTTCCATTACTTGTCTTTCTAGACCACTGTGATGTCTAATATGACCAATAACAAATATCTGTATTTTTCCTTTCACAACAGCTCGAACCAGTGCATTACCAATCAGCCTCCATGTGGCTACTATGGAGAACATATAGCCATTGACATATACAGCACCCAAGTTTCAATCGCATGTAAAAGTGGAGAACGAAACTCAACAGCCGCTAAACTACGTCTTACAAAACGCGGTGAAATGGAATGGTGTTTTTACGTAAGTGTTGAAACCTATTTAAAAATGTGTTCACTACTTGTTCTCAACCGAGATCATTAAAGTAGATAATCACCGATCCTATGTATCAGTAGGGATTCCTGTGGTACTGGCACCTTGCTGTCTTGACAGATGATATGATAGTTGTTGTGCTTAAAATAAAGGCATAATAACCTCTGAGAATATTATTTGAGCGTTCTATAAAAGTAAACAGAGAACAAAACCTTTGCTATATTGTCTACACATAGACTTTCGATAAAGTAAGACACGTCGTCGTGATTAAGATGCTTTCATATATTCAAATCGATGGGTAATACATTTTTTTTAAATTCGCATATATTTTACAGGACATCGCTGTCAACATCAGCATCTTTCAGCTGATTACTGATTTCTTGGCAAGATTACGCTCAGTAGTTTGCCATTGCTTTCTGAGCGGCCGCCTCACTTATCCCGAAAGTCACCAACGCGGGTAGAACCGCTTCCAGTTCTCGCGCGCTGCGTTACCTGCGTGGATAAACGGGATTACGGAGAAAGTCGTGTTACCCCTCGACCAGAGAGACCGGTGGGTAATACATTAGACTTGTGGGGGAAAAAAACATGTATTGGAAAAAAAAACAAGCTTCCCTAAAGATTGATAATGAAGTAGGTCAACATCAGCCTATTTAGAGAGGTCTGCGACTGGAGCGTGATCTTCAACCGTATAGAGAAATCCTACACGCAAATTGAGGACAGAAAGACCCTTAGAAAAGTCTACTCACTGCAGGAAAAGAAGACAAAATCGGCTCGTTTAGACTAGGAAGTACAAATACTGGTCCCAGAAGAGTCTGCTTTCCTAACAGTGGCACAAGAAACAGAAGGTTAAGCTGTTCAATTAAAAGAATACAGCCATTTTAGTGATCCGCGCTACGCTATCCTGTGATATAATTAAATCCCCCAGTGCTCTCTAGTTAACACACAAGAGAGTCACAATTAGAACACATAATTTCGTCTCTGCTCTATAAATAATCTAAGGTTTTTCAGTTCAAAGGCAATAAACGTCAATTTGTTAAATTTAAGTGATACTCTATAAATTAGATATTATTGGTTTATTTAGAAATTAAAATAATTGCTCCCAGAAGGAGAAAGAAAAAATAGTTAGATAATAATAAAGAAATTGTCCTTATAAGACATGAGAGTGCAACGCTTAGTTGTTCTTGGGTAATCATCAATAAAAGTTCATAAACTATTGAAGGATGTTGGTCCAGGAACAACGTCTATATACTCATCTTGTATAACATCCACCGATGTTCGTCTGTAGCTTTCCTTCACTGTCTCTCTCCTCTGCCCCTTCTCGATTATGATGACTGCAAGGATTGCTCCACTATGATATAGGTCGTTGGGGGAAAGTGGACTTATTACTATTTTTGTTAGATGTTCATGTGAGTGTTTCATAAAACACTGATGTGGCTTGGTAAGCGTATTTATAATCATGCGTGACCTTATTAATAAAAGTGTTTCTTTGATGGCTAGGTAATTCAAGGTTGTGTCCTAGTTTAATATAATTCTTACGTTGCAGTTGTGCTAACTTTTGGATGAGGATAGTAGCTGTGGCTGTTACAGTTAAGTTTACTTGTGACATTTAGTACGTTGTTTACGTTGATGGTGCTGCAGAATTTTGGGTGTAACCACAATACCTCGTGTGTTCCACAATATGGCTTTCTCACTATACGATAGTCGGGGCCTTACTAACGTTAGTCAAACATTGTGGTGTAAATATTACCTCTATGTGATTTCAAATAAATTTGGAAAGTGTCCTGACTCGGACAGGTCTGAATTGGCCGCAGACTTATCGCGCTGATGTCCAGCTAGAGAAATGAGACAGGAACATAGGTAACCTTCTCCAGATAAGATTTGGCATGGCAGGATGTGCGTTGCTCGAGTTGCCAGGTTGCCTGTGCTGGGCCAAATTCATTATTTTGGCATAAACCACCCATGTTATTTATTACACCTATGTTCATGTTTATAGGCCTTGCTTAATATGAGCAAAGGAGACGGCTAATCGTTACTCCATCACATATTCCCCCAACTGACAAAACTGCGATATTGGTGTCCTTTTTCGTACAGACATTGTTCGAGACTTCCGTTGACCGTAATCGTCTCGACTAGAGGAGGTCTAGCAGTTCTTAGATGGTTCTTGCTTTGTTGGCCTCTAGCTCCCATAGACATGGACGCAGTGTGGTGGGTATAGGGATGACCTTTGCATGCACTATTGTTGTGGTCATTAGTCCTACAGTTTCTGCAAAATGGTTTTCCCCCACCCATTACTTTGTGCAGATGACTTCTGAGACATCGGTCTATTGAAACACAATTATGGTGATGACCAGAAATTTGTACTTTCTTGTCTTTACCTTTCGATGTATTATTGATACAACTCCTTTGTTGTTGTGGTGGTGTTCGGATTGAAGATTATTTACAGCTTTTGTGGTACTCACTTCTCCGTGGCGTCAGATAACGTTCAGCTAGGGAGACAATATCCCCTATCCCAGCACCACCGTTTTCTGGTTCAAATGTATTTGTGGGTTTAGGCACGGTTTCTTTCATTTGATCTGCCAGCATCATCTCCTCCAGCCCTTCATGGGTTGCCTCGTATTCCTTCTGTCCGACCACTTTGTGAAATGAGTGTGTAGGTGGTAAGCAAACTGGGAGTACGAATTTTCCTGAGAGCGACTGGCATTTCGGAATTTCAACCGATAGGCAGATGGTGTCAGTTCATACTTTTTGAATAGAGTATTTCTCAAGAAGTCAAAGTCCTTCTCGTGCCTTGGGGGAAGTTTGGAGACAAAAAAACATCATCATATACCACTTCTCGTAAACCTTGTGAAATCTTTAAATTCCATTTGTCACGAGGGAGTCCTTACGTCTCGACCAACAAAGAGTATTTCTCAATATATGAATTCATCTTCTTGCTCTTCTCGTCAAATGGTTGTGCACAGGCGTTATCGTAACCTTAGGGATGTGTTGGTCCATAACAGTCTACCCCAAACTTACACTCTCTTGC